>JAZGTJ010006780.1:0-24174 GCA_036877575.1 Botia almorhae | reverse complement strand
AGTGACAGAATTAACCCCACGTAACAAGGTCTCAAGATAATCTACACAAACGGCTTAACATATTTTGTAAAGAAAAACCTTCATAATAAAAACAGTTTCTGGAGATAAAGCGATTTGCTTTACATTCACTGAATTTTACACGAGTCATGGGATCAGATTTGAGGTTTTGTGCTTTACTTCATTGTTTATCCTGTACGTCCACACAGCCGCCTCATGTGATGAGGGGTCAAAACAACCATCAGACCGAGAGACTGAGTGTGTGTAGTGTCATGTGATGTCAGGCTTTGTGTTTTAAGACGGAATGGGATTCAAATCGGTCTCTTCAGTTAACAATGGCAGTTATAATAAATGTCTTAAACGCAATAAATGGAGCCGCGAGTAGCAGCACTATGTGTCACATGATCCATCAACCTTCTGTGTATCTGCCGTCTGTGTGTGTGTGTCATCTGATGCTAAACCTGCTGTCTCTCCATCACTCTGCAGGACTGTGAGGTCCAGAAGTTGATCGAGAGGGAGGTGCGGATCAGAGAGGGCGCCTGTAAGCTGTTAGCCGCGTGTTCTCAGAAAGATCAGGCGCTGGAAGCTTCCAAAACTCTCCTCGCCTCCAACAGCCGCATCCTGGCGCTCATGAGCCAGCTGCAGCGCATGAAGGAAGCGCAGGCCATGCAGAGGGCAGGACGCAGGTAATGCACAGAGAGGAACCGCTGCAGATTCAGCGTGTTGCTGAGCTAATCAGCAAACCAATATACTGTATACAGTAGCGCACACAACAATTATTGTATTGATCATTTCCTGTACTGAATAAATGTATTTATAATCAACTTTTCTGTTGTTCTGTCTGTGAAAAGCAATGCATGATGGGGCTGTCGTCTTAAGATGCAAGATATAGAGTACATTCAATACCTTAAAATGCTGCCTAGGTAGACAGCTCACTAGCTTGCAGTACAGAGCCATTGATTCGCTAATTGATTGTTTTAGGTCATATGATGGTGGAGCACTTGATGAGAGATTACCTTGTACTGCAAAAGTAGCCATTTCAGGTGGGACACACACACACACACACACACACACGAACACACACACACACACACACACACTGTTTGCCATATTTGATCCTCTATTTATTGTTTGTTTGACTTGATATCCACAGATATCCGTATTCCTCTTATGTGGAAAGACTCAGAGTATTTCAAAAACAAAGGGGGTGAGTGTGACAAGTGTATCCGCATACAGAATCGATCTTTCTGTTTTTTAATTCTCTGTTTGGTCAGTTTAGAGCTGCACCAGTGTGCCGTGTTTTGTTTGCTGCGGGTGGGAACAGAGATTCACGACACGGATCTTATAATCGTGGACCGGACACTCACAGACATCTGTTTCGATGAAACATTGATATTGTGAGATACGTTTTTATTGTATTTATTCAAAAATGTGTCCCTCCAATCTTCTGTCAGCAGTTAACGTATCTGCTGAATAACTAAATGCAAATATTACTGACACAAGCTGTGCAGATTGAAAGACTCATGTATTCCCTTTGTGTAGCTCTGATGTACCTCCAGGCTTTGACCTGCAGGTGGAGCTGTACAGCTGCTGCGTGGAGGACGATTTTAGCACAGGCTTCTCCACCCGAAGGCTGAGCCGTCTGGGTAATTCTGTTACTCGCGCCTCCAGTAAGAAGTTCATGGCAACGCTGGAGACGGCAGCCTCCTGTGGTTCCCATGGCAACGGGGCAGCGTTCGGGGGAGGCGGGTCTCCTGGAGGAGGACCTCCGGCCCTGTTACCCATCGAGTCCATACAGTGAGTGCCAGTTTAAATGTGTTCACATGTAGAAACATCTGTATAGTGTATGTTTGATCATTCTTTATTATTAATATTTATTATTACTTTATTATTATTTACTATTTTAGAAGATGATAAAGACACGTAATAACACAAATGGAAGTATTACATTTTAATAATTACAACATTTACAATTATAACAATTATTTATAATTATAACATATTTATAAAACCACCAATGAAGTTTGTACGTGCTGGACACGTGCTGGCGGATTGTCCTTCATTATCACATCTTAACTGTTCTATTTTTTTAAAGTTTCGTAAAGAATATCATACTAAACCTCTTAGACAATTTATATCCGTCTATACAACAAATTTCATTGATGTAATGAGCATTGAAATAAGCCTTTAGATGACAATGTTTTTAAGATGACCAGTGGTGTAGGTATGTGTACACCCTGATAGATGATACTAGGTAACGTTTGACAGGTTTATGTCATTTTTGGGCTAGACTTACCTGCACGACACCACAGACACAAACATAAACAGTCACATCCTTAGAGACTGTATATAGACAGACACACCTCGACTCTTTGTTGTTCTAACATTGAGTCGGTCTGAAACGAGGCTGCCAAAAACAGCAGAGAGAAAAATGAAGGCCACTGATTTCCGAACAGATTACATAGTTTTAGGATGAATCTCATGACACCTGTCAACAACACGTCATATTTCAAGGCAAAAGTAAAAAACGACCAAGTTATGTTTTGCATATAGAAAACGTCTATTTTAATACAGTTTAGGATTCTCATTACGCACAACAAACAACATGTTTATATGGTGAAGTAGTTTTTTATGATGTCTAATTTGTTTAAAAAGTCAAATAATATAAAGTCGCATAATATGAAATATATGCAAAGTAATGACATAAAAATAAGAGAGTCATGCAAATATATTTATTTCTTGTTCGGACACGCGTGTTCATAAATGTCACGTTTTCAGATACATCAGATACATTCATTAAAAAATAATGGGGAAAAAAATTATAGATAAATAATGGCAGTTGTAAACATTAATTTTGTTTATCAGAACAGAACTGTATGTCATTCTCTAGCCAGAACTCTTAATATTGTTTATTTTTCACAGGGGCCCTAAATATCACCTGCTGGCTCACACATCTCTGAATCTGTGTCATGTACAGCGCTGTTTTCGAACCCATGATTTGACCATATCAGGCACAGGTAAGAAAACACGTCTATTCCTCGCGTGCTTATACATGTTGTCTCTTGATGTTTCTACTCATGTGTGTGTGTTTTAAAGAGGACACTTCCTTCTGGTTGCCGCTGTATGGCAGCATGTGCTGTCGACTTGCGGCTCAGCCTCTCTGCATGACTCAGGATGTCATGTGTGGAAACTTCAGAGTTCGGGTGAGTGGAAGGATCAGGTTTCATTGGCAACTGAATGTGAACGAGCAAAAAGTTTCAAATCTGTATTCATCTACCGTTTGTGTTTTGTTCTGAAGTCAGAGGCCAGACCTGAGGAATGGACGGATGTCTATGGTGTCCTAAAAGGGACAAATTTACATTGTTACCAGCAGCAAAGTGATGCAGAGTCTTTATCGAAACCATTGTTCACGATTCCCATTAATAAGGTCAGAAAATAAACTCTTTAAACTGCGCTCTTTTTTGATTTTCTTATCTTGCTAGTTTAATGTATCTTATTTTAGTGTCTAACAGTGTACGTTGTCCAACAGTGTTCCAAGTTCCAAGGCTGTTTAACGTGACCTTAATTAAAAAAAATAAAATAAAGGTTAAAGTCGTATAATTTCATTTAAAATCAATTTCTGGGAAATAAGAGTGGCCATATAGTTTAGGAAATACTTGTAAGTTCTAAAAGAACAGAACCAATTTCATTCTGTACCCAACAGTGGGCAGTCTGTGGGCATTGCCCAGGTCACAGATTGGCCACAAGATACATAAACATACGCTATTGTTTTTACATATATATTGACCATTTCATGCATTAGTACCCAATACATAATTCTTTTCTGTTTTATGCATTTTGTGTTCCTGTCCTCCAGAGTTTAGCTCCAACCCTAATCAGACACACCTGGACAAGTAAACGAATGTTTGTATGAATTGTATGATTAGTGTTGGAACAGTGGTTAAAACCTGCTGCTTTAGACGACGCGTCTTTTACTGTAATTACAGTGCATGCGTGTTTTACTGCAACAGAATGTAGAAAGATTCATATATGTTTTGTGAATCTTGTAAATCCAGTGTTGCAGCTTACGGTTGTTTACCATTGGATATGTGCTATAAACTGTAAAATGCACGGTAGTTATGTCGTCCGTTTCGGTGTCTGTTCAACAGTTGTGTGTGTGTTTGCGCATGCTTGCTTTAGGACACGCGTGTGCGCGCCACAGACACCGATCTGGCTCTACATACTCAAAGTATCACCATAAGCAACCACGCCGGTGATGAGACCACATACACGATTCTTACAAACACGACACAGGACACGCGAGGCTGGATGGAGACGTTCTGGCAACAGTTTTATGACATGAGTAAGTGTGTGTCTCTATCTTGGTCCGGAATCCACAAAAACATCATAGCTAGACCAAAACACACGCACAATATCATCAACAGCAGGCCCTGATTGTTTTGTGTCAAAACAATCCTCTGGTCTGAAGTGTCATTGATAATTGAGACTCCTCGTTAAAGGATTAAGAGCTTCTATGAAGGCACTCAATAGAAGCTCATGTTTCTTCTGTATTGGGAATCGAACCCGAGACCTTCCGGTTACCTTCCGGTTACAGCTCCAACTCTAACCAATAGGCCACAACACCGTCTCTAAAAACAACCTCGTTCAGACACTGCCACATAATCTAACATGTACATACTTTCTGTTTTATTTATTAGGATTTTAACATTATTCTTTATATCTATTGAGGTCCAACAGTCAGAGATGGCTTGTAAATTTTTTCAGCTTTTTTTGTTTTAAATAATAATATTTTTTATTTGAATAAAAATGTATTTATTATATTTTAAAATAACTCAAAAAAACTTTGCTGCCTTAAGTTCTTACGTTTAATCAATGTGGCTGCAAGTCATTTTGACTTTTTGTAATCTTGACTGGTCTTAAGTTGCAGTAATTAATTGAAATTAATTACTAACTAATTACTAATTTAAAGTAATTAAAACTTATTAAAAATAGTTAAAATTTGCTTACGCCAGTCAGGATTTAAAATATTGAAAGTTGAAATGACTTAATTAAACTTAAAAATGTAGGCAGCGATGTTAATATTTTAACGCGTTTAATTATTGACATAGAAAAACTGCAGTGCAGAATCCAAATTTTTCATTTGGCACCATCATGTGTATTTGTTTTATGTTCTTCAAAATCCTAATAATTAAACCTTAAGAAGTTTTCTAGACTTTTAGATCTATAGTACAGGAGTATGTAGTATATAACTCTTCATACGAGCATTCTTGTAGAAGCATCATTGTTATGCTGTTGTGTGCGTGTTGGTATGCCCTTCAGGAAATGGAAATCTAGTATATAAATTACGAGAAGGCTCTCATCGGTTTGCAGATTTCCTTATATTACGTTGGCCAGAATTCCCCTCGCCCCAGCTATGTGAACCGAGGCATCTAAGATTGACTTTGTTTGATTTGATGACAGTAAAAATAACTCCAAAATATGCAGATCCAATCACAATAAGCCAATTAATTAACGTGATGAGTAATTCTCAATTTAATAAGTCAATACATAATTACAAAAAAATCTGCATAATAAGTCTATAATGCATAATGTCTCTAACGTAAAAGTGGTTTATAACCAGATAAATATATATATATATATACCAAAAATATATATATAGCTGGTTCAGGTGTCTGGATTCCTGTCCTGAGACAGGGCTGTAGCTCAGCTGGCAGAGCTTTGCGTTAGCTGTGTAAAGTTTGTGGATTCTGAACTGATTTGTTTTGCTGGAGGGGCCACAATGTTTTCCCATAGAAACATGAAGACTTCGATTGATTGGTTAAAATAAAGCAAACTTTTAAAAATGTTTCATGCGCACAACTTTGTATAGGTTAGTCAGAAGACATCTCGTATTGTGCCCCAGAAGCTAGATTAGGCAGTACGTTGGCGACAGGTTTTAAGACCAGTTTGGCTTGATTGACTCCGTTGTGAAGTCTGGAAACAAATTTATTTTAAAGCACCCGAAAGGTTAAATGAAGTTTATTTAGTTTTTACTTAACTGTCTTTCAAGCTACAGCGCTCTGAAACTGTAACTTTATGATTGAAAGCAAAGGTAAACAAAGGTTCGCTTTGAACACAGTACACCTCCGTTGGTACACAACGGCTGCTGTGTCAGGTGTTGTCATAATTTATTTGCATGATGTATTTATTCCATTTTTATTTAGGACAAAGCTACATTACTGTGGGGTTCAAAAGTTTGAGGCCATAGAGTTCAAATCTGGTAATAAATGTGTTACACTTATGCATTTAGCAGAAGCTTTAATCCAAAGCGACTTGCAGTGTATTCAGGCTCTACATTTAATCAGTATGAGTGTCATTTCCTGCATTTTTCTTCATTTCTTGGTCAGTAGATTAAGCTGAATGACTGGCAATGACCGTGTTAAGTCCGTGTTAAGCAAAAGATCAGATTTCCTCTCTTCCATTGACGCTGTTTTTTGATGCATGCATTAAACCTCACCAAACACATACCGAACACTAGGACAGTCTCACATTCTTTTAGAGTTTTGCACTTAAAATTTAAGTTAAATTGTAACGCCGCTAATAGAATTTTGTAATGGAAAAATAGATTAGCAAATGCGTTTACTTTTGAATGCATTTACACTTGGATCTCTGCTTATACGGCGAATTCTAAAGATTTGAAAGCTGTGTTTGAATTCCTGTACGGAACACATTACACAAGACATGCTGCTGTGCAAGAGCATAGTTTAAATAATAACTCAATTCCTCATTCCAGATAAACATTTATTTTTGAAGGTCAAATGTCGTTATGGTAGCACAGAAAGCATGTGTTGTGTATATTACGGTACATACTGGCCATCCTACATTTTGTAAGTTTGAGATTATATAAATGCAAACTAATATATAAATGCAAACTAATATTTGTCCATGCATTAACATTTTCTTGCGTTGTAGTTTCGGATTGGTATGTACATGACGGCGTTTACTTTTCAGCGATATTCTGATTAGCACTATTAGTGACTATCACAGCTAACTTAAAAGGTTTTGCCGACCCAGCAATGACAAACATCCTATCAAACTGGAGTGGATCTGTGATCCCTCTCAAAGCTTTATCTGATGACCTGATAGAGGAGGGCAAAAACGAGAACGAAATGAGAAAAATGAGATCAGATAATTTAGATCTGATCTCATTTAGCTCACCGAAAAGTGATAATACAGTCGTCATTTACCAGCTGTCACATCAGCCTGTATTGTTTTCGTTGCTTTGTGGAATGCAAACAAAGATATTTTGCGGAGTTAATGTTTATTCGCAGATGTTGACTTTATCAGTGAAGCCTCTATAGAAATAAATGGGAGACCACAGCAAATATGGGCTTTACATTCTCGTTTGCCTCAGTGGTAAAAAAATCTCATTAGTCATCTAACAAGGCTTTTCTATGCCTTTAAAATACTGCTGGATTTTCTTAACAAAACTGTTTCCATAACGACTCACGAATAATGACTTTCCATCAATAATGATTTATTTTCTTGTCTTTGTAAACCGACGTTACCTGTTGCTGACGATAGCCCAAGATGTCAAATGTAAGTTGTTAAGCCCAAGGATGTAAAAATATTTTGGGCTTTTAAAAAAAGTGTCAATTTGAAACGGAGGGTTATTGTTGAATTTTGTGAATATAAGTGCCCCAGTGGCTACTAATAATCAGGTGTCACACTGCTATTTTGACATTGACCCAAATCTTTCATATGTATTGTCTTTAAAAATCCCAAGAATGTCTGATTTACTTGCAGCATTGTTTTCACAGGCTGTCCTAACCTGTCCGATAATTCCTTTGGGCGTTGACTTGTCAGTGTTTGAGTGTCTGTAGCTTCAATCTCTTTTGCTTTTGTTTCCTATTAATTATAATTAATACATTCAGCTGTAATAACCTGTTTCGTAACAGATAACCACACAGAAAAACGAGCTGGAAAATAATGTGTTCCAGGTGTACATTTGTTCTTCGTGCAAAAAGGTTTGGGTTCATCTGTCTTTGTGAGGACCAGCGTGACCAGTTAGACCATCAGAGTGAGGATGTAAGAGAGTAAAGTGAGGACATGTTAGGCGGTCCTCATTTTCTGACACCCCTTTAAAGGGCTTATTGAGAGTTAAGACTTGGTTTTAGGGTTAAGGTTAGTATCAGGTTAGGGTTAGGCACATAGTTGAGATGGTTAAGGTTAGGGTAAGGGACCTTTGCGTTGCTAGCGCAACTGAGCTACAGGAAAACCTTCTGTATTTCTGTGCATTTCAGTTATTTTTCTGTATTAACTGTGTGCGTTCCATAGACGTTTAAAATGAAAATATAAGACGACTTTGCCCAATGTGTTTTAAGCAGGTTTTAAGCAATAAAAGACTAATTCAGCCTGTTTACTGCAACAAGAGAAAGCACTTCTATAATTCCTGGACATATATAAAAACATATTAACAAAAAATATAATACAAAGTGTGCCCCCTAACCACTAACTTATTCCAACTATGACAACATATTGTATCTAGAGGTGTGTCTCATACCTCAGGGAAATTTTTTTCCCCCTTTTAAAAACACATTTAAAATTAGATTCATCGTCCCACACAAAGTGGCTTCCCATCACAGGTAATGCCTTTTAATTGTTAAGCATTGATAAAACGACATTCCAGATGTTTCTCATTTGCTTTCACATACCAGTTTAGCAATTCACGTCATACTGGTAATTACTGGAGTGTTTTGAGGAGGCATGTGTGCGTAATTTGTTTTTGCATTGACAATGAAAATAGAAATATAAAAGACTTAATCACTGTTGCATGAATGCATCAAATGCATTGAACTTAGTATCACATGTTGCATTTACATGTGGTCCCCATCAACAATGTGTGCACCAGCTTAAAAGAAGTCAAACTCCAGTAATGCACAATGCAAGAGAACTTAGCAAAGTCATCTTAGTTCAAGCCAGTTTGCCCACACGAACACAATGCGGGCCAAAAATCCGGTTTAAAAATATGGGAGCCAAACAATATCTGATATTAACAATATTTGATTTATTAAAACGTTTCACTCACATTATGCTAATAATATATGTACTTTAACAGTTGTTTAATTTTGAAAAAAATGCAAAAATGTTTACCCTTGGTCTTAGTCTTTGTATAACGATTCTTTGACATAACCTTCCTTTCTAAACAAGGGGTGCTTCCAAACTGTATTTGGAACAATATTTCTGATTTCAAGAAATTCCACATTATAGATATGAGCTATTGTCAATCAGCCAGCCATGAGGTGACTGTTGACCAGTCTCTCAGCACCTTCTATCTAGCAAATCAGGTTTCATTGTTGAACAAAGGAGAAGACACGCACAGATGTAGGTAGACGGGTTAAAATGCTGGTGTTTTAAGAAGATAACGTAATTTACAACTAGATGTAACCTTTAGTGGGCAGACTGGTTTTAATGGGAAGAAAATGCTGGAATACTCAGGAAATTGTATGAGGGAGTTTTCTGTGAGATTCTGAGATAAGTGTTTAATTAAGCAATAAGGTACAGAAGGCTGTGCTGCGTTGTAAATATACGTACTGTTTTCGCAGCTTTAAAAACAGTAAGTTACCACATAATGAAAGTAGATATAAGATGATGTAGTCACAAACATATAAAGAGTAATAGACAGTTGTTATGCAACGGAAATGACAATCGGCTATGGGTGTTGTATAGTAATATAATGATGTGAGGTCATAGCTATGCATTGTTTGGACCAATCAGCATCTGGTATTGGAACTATTTATTCATCAGCCATACATCAAATATTTATTATTCATAAGGCAAAACAACCTGCTGGTTTTCATTTCTGCTGTTTAAATCCATCATTTGTCACTTATTGATACACACTTGGAAGACTTGAGTTTGTAACTTTGCAACAAGATACATAAACTGCTGTTAAAGTAAAAAACAAAATGCCTTATTTTTTATACAGAATACACACAGACACACACACACACACACAGTCCCTCGAGCTGTGTTGTGTGTTTTACTGACAGAGCATTACTTCAGATTGACTTCTATGACAGAACACAATTCAGACGTTGTGTGGCGGAATAGAGTGACAGAGCAAGAAGTTCTTTGTTCAGCCGTGACAGCTGCTGATTAATAAGGGTGGCTGTGTTAGTGTACTTCAGCTAAACAAAGAAATGAAGAAAAGTAATCGTATTGAATAAGGAATTCTCTGCCTGTAGCCATATACAATATTCACACAGCTGTCTTTTCATTTTTAGCTGTTGTTTTTGTCTTTTAATCTTTAAGGCTGCTTTCAGGAAGAAGTTTGTTCGAAAATGTAAATGTTTCTATAATTCATGCGCCTTCCAAGCCATCCTAGGGTTATATGAATTTCTTCTTTCAGCTGAACAGTTTTATTAGTTATATTAAATGATATTCTGGCTCTTCCCAGTCTTATTATGGCTGTGAATGGTGCCCGAGATTTTGAAAGTTGATCCAGTGCATCCACCCATCATTACTGTAATCCTTATGACTCCAGTGGGTTGGTAAATGTCTTCTGAAACCACACAATAGGTTTGTGTAAGAACCTAATTGATATTTTGAGCATATTTGTCAATCAATAGTCCTTTCACACTGAGCATGACACTCTAAATCAAAACAATAGATTCATATCGAGCTGTTCACATCAAAAGCGATCAAAACGAGGTTTTATTAATTAGTGTTTCGCACTTATTATTCTCACAGAGCGCTAGAAACACTGCAATCTTAAGCAGTCAGACCATTTTCCAACTAAAACATTCAGGAATAAAAACCTTCTGGCAAGATGTAACGTTGTTTATTTGTATATTGATGAACTAACTTATATCATTCTGTGGAACTCCTTGTGCTTCTCCTTCATAAATGAATTAACCCATATCACCATCTTCTATTTTTTTGCCAAAACAAAAATGTTGTCTGCACTTCTCGTAGCGAAATTTATTTTGATTTCTTTCTCAATCAGCGGTTTTTGGAAACCGTTGCGCGCGCTAAAATGAAACACACCAATGTCAGTCACCTGTTGTACAGGTGTGAATTAGCTAAAGGCTATCAAGCATTTCGCGTTCTGCGTGACGTCAATATTCGTCCGCGCTTCTCTTCGCTTTATCGCGTCTTGCTTAGTGTGAAACGGCCTCAACTCACATACACACAAGATGCCTTGAGGGCAAATAATTTTTATGCTAATTTCAATTTTTGGTGAACTATCTCTTTAAGACATTGTAAATGGTAATAGACAAGAAAATGACATGATGGCAGTTGTCGAATTAAAATGTCTTGCATGTGACTCTAAACTGTTAATTCAGGTTTAAGTGGCAGATTCCTCTAGACTCGTTCATTCATTCCATTGAATAATATTTATTATTGTTTGGTTATGAGAGAATACAACAAACGTTTCCAAAAATATTTTTGTGAATGGGTCATTATATAATCATCACATTCTAAGTGTATGAGACCAGACGTACATTGAAAGGACGAGACGAGTTTCTGGCTAATGATGTCTGTTATTGTTATTGTTTGTGAAAAAAGGGATTTTCTATTATCACTCATATCATTATTTGTGTTCATGTCGTCAGTTGAAAACTATGCGACCTGTTTAGGATAAAGTCACATGAAACGTAACCGAGGCAGGTGTTGAGAGGAACGTACAGGGTACCTGAAGTCTTGAAATTCAATACATATCTTGCACAAATATGCAGACACAAGCATGCGGCGCGCTCTGAAAGCATCTTTGTTGATTGCTGTGTTTAACTTATTTTCGTATGAGGTATTCATTACATGTCGTGCGAGGATGGGTTCAGCAACATACAATCATGTTTTTATGCCTTTGTGTGTACGTATAATTCTGTCATCATTTGCATTGCCTTTTGCATTTCTTGAAACACAGTTTTTTTCTTATATTTTCATGAAAGAAAGGGTAAAAACTAATTTGCAGTGTACACAGAAGCATGTAAATGGATTTTAATTGACTTTTAATTGATTTTAATCGTTATAGTTCATATGGTCTCTGGCATGCGTTTAAATTTAAAATAGTTATCGTTTTTCATTTTTTTGTGTGTACGGGCCTTAACACTTTACCAGAGGTTTCATTTGTTACCATTAGTTAGCTACATTAGTTAACATTAGTAGAACTAACAGTCAACAATGTATCTACAGCATTTATTAATCTCAGTTAAATGAATGCATTTGCAAGTTACTGAACGTATGTTTCATGATGTACATTTTACGAGAAATGAGAAATTATTTTAATTAAATATAATTACTATTAAATATAATTGCATTTAAATAAATTATAATTATTGTAATTGTTAATGATACATTTTGATAATTATTATAAACTTACCCGTGCGAGTTAGGCAATGGTAATTAGGTAATGAGACGTATGTTATGTGCTTGCTAAAAAGCAGTTTTTTGTTTATTTTTAACCAGATAGAGTTACGGGTCGCAGCTTTAATGTTAACGTTAACATTTACTAATACAGTTTTCTGCTGTTCTAAATTCTAAAAGTTGCACAGTTGCAAGTTGCAAACTGCGCGCGTGAATAAACAATGAACAACTGTTTCCATTAACCAACAATAACAAAGATGAGTAAATGCTGTCAAATTAATTGCTTAATGTTACAGCATGTTAACTAATGCGTTGACTAACGTTAACCAATGGAACATTGCGAAGTGTGAGTCAGGGTATGACATGATAATTAAGTGAGTAAACGACAGCATTTACACTGTATGTGTGTTTTGATTGGCAGGCCAGTGGAAACAGTGCTGTGAGGAGCTCATGAGGATTGAGGAACCGTCGCCACGGAAACCAGCAGCAGTGCCGGTTAAACAGGGCTCATTGTATCATGAAATGGGTGAGAACATTCTGACACAAAGGGAGACGAGACTTTTGTTCATTTGTTTTTGGTCAATAAAACATTTGTGGTTTGTGGGTTTTTTTGGCATTAACATTCTATGTAAAGACATTGTACACCCTAAAACTCAACATAGTTTGACATGAGGCAACAGTGTGCCATAAACAGATCAGTTAGAGAGAGATGCCAGAAATATGAATGGCAATTATTCCAGCCAAATAAAGTTTTAGCACGATGAAACTGTTAACATTTCTTTTCGCCCTGTTAAATATAAGTTTCGCACTTTTGTTTTCTTGGAAGAGCATTTATTGTGTCTGTTTAATGGTTTATATCTTAACACCATGTAAAACAGCAAAACAAAAGCAATTTGTTGCATTTGCTAATTGGCATCTCATGTGATTCATTGAATCAGCCTTAGACGACACATTCACACTGTCTCATACTAAATATCTCTTGTGTAATGTATTATGGTGCTATTTTGAGTATAGTGCACAAACCCTTAATTACCGCACCCTGATCACCCAACATTCAGAGATACAATATCAGTGGGCAGATAGTTCTCATCAGTCTGTGTATGACATTATTTTTTTTGACTGGTGACGCTAATACAACCAGCCCGCCGAAAACACAATACCTTATTGTGCCACACCTTTAGCATGCCAGTCTTTAAATAACACTTGATTGGTAGTGCAGAGAAAAGCAGGAGTATGATAAATATGAATATGTAACACAATAGCGATAAGCAAGTCGAACACAAAAGAAACATTAAAGACAAAAGAAAGGCGGAACTTTTTTTTAAATCAATTTTGCGAGTACAATTCATCCGCTTAATTCCTTGTGTTACATTCAGCAGTAATGCAAGGGGTGCTAAATATGTAACATGTTTAATAATAACATTTTAAACCGTATTCCCACGCCACTATTCTCACCAAATGGAATTGCCACTAGTTTTTAAACCTACAAATGTTTTAGTCGATTGTTGATGTCTTTGCTACAATTTTTCCTGTAGCTCAGCTGGTAGAGGATTGCATTAGCAGAGCAAAAGGTGTGGCTTTGATACCCAGGAAACGCATGTACTGTTTAAATATATAGCTCAAATGCAATGCAAATCGATTTGGATAAACGCGTCTGCCAAATGCTTAAATTGTAATGAAATGTAATGCCTATTAAAACATTCCACATTTAGGGTTTAAATAATAAAAAGTACTGTATGTTTTTAAACATCATTTTTGTAGCTACCACAAATCTAAATTTAGAAACTAATATCTAAAAATGTCTCAAAAGAACTGTGTTTGGAAATGCCTTGGTATGCTTTGTGTTCATTTAAACGTTTACTTAATAATGTTAATTATCTGTGTTTTTCCTCCTGTTTTTTTTGTCTAGTTACGCCTACAGCCACCCAGACCAGAAACCACCTGCTACCTCCGAGCAGACCTGTTTCCTCAGAGATCCAGAACCTACTGTCCACCTACTTTAATGACAGGTGATGCAGATTCCGATATCTTACAAACGCGTGTAAACTGACAATGCACAAACACGTAAACACGCAAGAAAACAATACATATGTTGGCATGGCTGACGCCCTCGTGCGCGTGGACGTGCATTTCAGAGTAATCTCGTAGACAGACCGAACACTCAAAACAGATGAAGCAGGTATTGTGATGGTACGCAATGTACTTGTTACGGCTGAATAACTTTGAGGAATCCGTGTTAATTTTATGCCCGGGAGTGGCTTCGTCACAGACAAAATCGTCGGAATTGTTTCACCTTTAGGTTGAAAGACAGTCATATGCACCATAATTTCGCTGATTGCAATATAGAGGTGTGTACACACGCTAAGACATGCAGGCACATGCTGTAATAATGGCGTACAGGCGTGGTGACACTGCGACACGCCAGACTTTCTCAGCACCGTACAAAAGGCTGCATATTTTATTTTAGCACACATCTGTCAACATACTGCGATTCGCAATTTATGTAAACAATCATGTGACACAGTCTAGGTTATTTCCAAAAACCTACTAAGACTTTAATTGCTACGCTTGAGTCATACCTTGAAGCTGCGATGCATAACCTTTGCCTCTCTACTGCCTCCTCTGTCTGAAACATAAAATTGCAGGGCACTTGCAGATCTGTTTTCTTAACGCGAATGACAAGTTTAAGTTCTAAACAACTGCTGTAGGAACAAGCTACAAACGCTGCAGCATGTACAGTGCCCAGGCATGCGATACAGTAGCCGAACCTTCTTTCTGTTTACAGACACATTTCCTGTGAAATCTGACGAGACGGCTCAAATTACAAATCATTATTATAAACTTGGGGTAAGGTACGAATATTGTGTGGAGCACTGATCTGTCATGTAGTTGTTTAGTAGCTGTTTCTGTTCATTTGAACCATGAAAAGATGCATCTGATGAATCTAATGAATCAGTGTAACGAATCTTTAATTAAGCGAACTAACTCGCAAGTTAGTTATTGCATCAGTCCATGAGAACCACATGGAACTATATTTTATTGCAATTCCTGCATTTCTGGAATATCAGACCACTGCAGATCTCTCTGGGAATTGAGTCACAGAGATGATTTTGATAATATTTGAGTTATATCTAAAGAAACATAAGAACTCATACAGTAACAGAGACGTTATTTTACCTGCTTGCACAGGCCACCAATGAGAAGATATAATACAGTTCACATTATTCAAGTAACTTCAATTATACTTTTAGCAACAGTTAATCTAACTTTAAACTAGTTTGTGTTTTGCATTGGAGTTCTTTTTGCTTACACCAGTGGCCCTGGCCCCCTGTTTGAGAAACAGTGGTCTGGCAGTTGCCACTTGGTTTAATATTTTCTTGTAAATGAAACAAACATTTCCAAGTCTGCTATAAGTGCCTAAATCATTTTTGTGGCTGATGCGCACGTGAAACACACAACTTCTGTATGATAGTTGTCACGGGGCAGTTGTGGCCTACTGGTTAGTGAGTCGGGCTTGTAATCAGAAGGTTGCTGGTTCGATTCCAGCACTGGGGGGTTGCAACTGAAGTGCCATTGAGCAAGGCACCTAACCACTGATTGCTCCCCGGGCGCAGTAATGTGCTGCCCACTGCTCTGGGTGTGTGTGTGTTCTCTTCTTGCAGTGTGTGTTCACTTCTTACCAGTGATGGGTTAAATGCAGAGGTCACATTTCGGGTATGGGTTACCATATCTGACAAATAGGTCACTTTCACTTCATGTTTTCACATACGCATACTCACATTAATGGAGCACTGAATTAATTTCTGTGCCACCTTTAACACAAAAGGCAGCTTGATAAACAAGTGCTGCATTGCCCGCAAAAGGTCAGTTGCGGGGCGGGTACCAGATTAAACTGGCTATGCTAACGATACTTCCTTCAAGGAAAAGACAGGAGGTGAAATTGGGGAATGCACACAATGTGAAATCTCACGCTAGTGCAGCGGGGGTCCACCGTTTTATTGTTGCATTAAATGCAACGGTCTGGATGGGTCACATTCCTCTTGTCAACACCACACACCTTCTCTGTTAATTACTATCGCATGTGGGTGTTTGTGGTGTGCGTGGGTGTATATACCTGTCTGAACATGTGCCTCTGTGTCTCGGAAAGCATGTGTGTCTCTGTAGGCGTGCATGAACTTTATTACACAAGGAAGTGGAAGATTGCATTAAACAGATTGCCTCTGTTTAATGGCTGTTAAATCCCCAGTTTATTTGCTTTTCTCATGCTGATCTTCTGATGCTGCATGCCATCATGCATGCATTTATTTACATTGATGCATTTGGCAAATGCTTTTATCCAGAGCGACTTGCAGTTCATTCAAGTTATACATTTTGTCAGTGCACATGCTCCCTGGGCCTCGAACCCACAACCTTTGCTGTGTTAGCGCAATGCTCTACCAACTGAACTACAGGAAGACTGGAAAGTACTGTATTTGATTCATTTTTGTGTGAACTGCCATCGTTATATTTTATAAATTAAACTCATAGCCTTTGCGCTGCTAACATAATGCTCTACCAGTTGAGCTACAGGAACACTGCAAAAATGACACAGAACTAACATAAAATAAGATTTTACAGAACAAATGCATTAAATGTTTTGGAAGAAGATTTGCGACACAAGTTACTGTCTTTTCTCCGCAATATCAGATGCCACGCCACACAGAAAACGAAACGAATAATTTTAATTATTAATTGTTAATTTGTTTGCACCGCTTTTCTGTTTCAGTTACTAAGGATGGAACAGGATTACGAGTTAGACGAAACCTGTTCTGTGCACAGCTCAACACACCCCAACGCAGCACAGACAGAAGCCACCGTAATTTGTTCCACAATAGAGAAATTTAAATGACAGCATTTCTTTAAGAATAAATTCAGTTTGCGGTGATGTTAATGTAGTTAACATTGTCTACTTTTTCTCTCATTGTTTGTAACCAGTTGTCACCCCTCATAATGACGTCATTTAACAAAACAATTTGAAACGTGGTTCTGTTTTGGAACTTTTCAAACTCTTCATGTATCACTCGAATTATTTCTCTTCCTTTTAACATGATTTGAAATAAATCGGTTATCGTCTCAGAAGCAGGTTAAAGGATCCTGCAGGTGCTTTATTAAGAGATTATAATAAAAAATGAATTTTTAAATTCTGTACAAATATTAAAGTCACCTTTTTCTCGTCGATGTCTGCAGTAAATGTCACTTCAATTGTATAAGCCATGTAAGTACTTTAAAAATCAGTAACTAAAATTAACTTGCTACAAGCTATAGAAATCCTGCATGACAAGACAAATTTTTTCCTTTTAGTAAGTATCTTAAGTATTTCACTCAAGGCCATATTAGAATGACACGTAGCTAAAATAATGCCCCAATACCTCAAAACTACCTGAGTGTTTGACTGAGAACTGTTCACATGAGCTCAACAACTAGGTCATTTTTTTATTTTAATTATTAAAAAAAAATCAAAGTTCCATTTCATTTGTATCATTTATGAATTTTGCAAAAAAAAAAAAAACATTTATTTGTGGCACTCAACCAAATGTTTAACAAGATTTTATAATGTTTTGTTAGGTATGTTTTTTTTAGTTTTTTGTTAAATTGACAGTTTATCAAATATACAGTTGTTTTTTATTTATATTGCATCTGTCAGACACTAGTTGAAATCATTATGAATCTGTTATTGCACTATATACTGTTTTGTTAAAAGTTACAGTCCCTTGGATTAAAAATGTTTTTTTGGAGATGGAAATAGTTTTAAGATTTAGAAAAAATTTGAACAAACATTTGTATGTAAAATAAAGAAGAAATGTTTAAGATTCGGTGCTATTTATAGGTCACTAATAAAACTGAAACTGAAACTTTTTTATTAACTTGACTTTTCACTTAAATATTTATGCTGAATTACATTTCTCATGTTGACTCAGATTTTTGAACCTCTCTCTGTATGTTGCATTGTGTGTGAAAATCATGTTTCAGTTACCAACTTGAAAATCAACCAAATTGAATCCGAAATCTCCCGAAATGTTTGTAGCTTTTGCTGTTTTATATTGTGATTATAAATTGGATTTGCCTTACCATTTATTGTTTATGTACAATATTGTGTTGTGTGTGTGTGTGTGTGTGTATTCACAGTGTACAGTAAACTACAGTAGTGACTACTCAAATTTAAAGGCAGGGTAAGCCGTTTTGAAGAGGCTAGCCATAGGCTAATTTTGAAAGCGTAAGATTCCCCACCTCCCATCTCAAAAACAAACACACTGATAATGAAATATTGCGTTCTGACCGAATTCAATGATTGGACAATGTATAGTTTCTGGAAAACAATGCATACACTGCATTTAATGCTGCAGATGTTAACAAAGGATGTTTTTGCGCAGGTATTGACACATTTGTGTTCAAGAAGATAAATATGCATCAGATCTGCGTGAAATATTCCTTTAAGTTCCTGTGCAACCAGTAAGACAGCGTGTCATGTGTACGTGACATCTAACCCAATATCTCAGAGTTAATCGGAGAGTTTTCTCTCTATCTGATCTGCCAAACGGTTTAAATCTTAATAACTTAAAGTCAACTGTGAAATCGGTTTGACTATCTCGCATGTATTTTTATTTCCGTATGTTAAAAGTAACGTGGAGTTGAGAAACTTGTTTTTTGAGAAAGTTGTTTCTGGGAAAATGATTTTTCTTAAAAAACAGACAGAAAATTCTTCTCAAAAACATTTTTGAAGCTTTATTCTTTGCTCGAGAGATCAAAGCTTTTATAAGAAAAGTGTACAAACGTTATTTTTTGTCATTTGAGAAATAAGAATTATAAAATAATGCAGCAAGGACAAAGTATCAAATTTACATATTCATTTTGCATGTTACTTTTACATTTCAATAAAAATAATTACAAAAAGTGTTGTGCTTTGCTTCAAAAGAATCAGAATCTTCTTCATAAAGGTTTATCCTACAAAAAATACACACAAAAAAATCAGGGACCTCTCAGAACACAGTGTTAGCTGCTCACTGCCGCTCAAAACTTCGAACTTCGGCATTTTGTATTAAAAATGTAAATATAACATAAAACGCTCAAAACATAGTATTTACAGTGAATAGTGCTTCAATTTAAAAAGATAAAGCAAATGCTTATTTTTGTATTTTACAAAAGGTTAAAACCACTGAAAGCCAGTTTGTCATGTTTAGTTTAGACTTTAGACTTCACGTTTCGTCTTCAGCGTTTCTCAGTTCATCTTCACAACTGTTTGTGTGATGCAACACAAGAGGCGGACTTGGCAAGATTAAGACCAGGTTTAAGAGCAGGATCGTCTCAGAATGTTGGCCTCCTTTCCAATCTATAGGGTAGGTTTGCCAGAAGAAATTTCAGGTGGTCTGTTACTTGTAGCAAAGGTGGGGATGAAGAGATTTCCTTCTTCATAATAGGGGATGTTGTCATATTTTCCGGCTTCGTTCCAAATTTCATTGTCAGAGGGATCGGGGCATCTTCGCTGTATCTGGGGGATCTGGGACTCGTGTGTTCTTGGTTCTTTGTTACAGAAACGTGCACCGGATTGGGGTCCGCAGGCTTGGAGGTATTCCTGTCAAGAGACAGCCTTACAGGGCTGTTAATATGAAACGAACTGATCACGCTCGGCGGCTTTAATTCTTCTGTGCTGCCAAATGATCTTTGCCTCTTCATACTGCTGTCTTGATGGCTTGTATCAAAAAGGTTTCTTTGAGAGCTTCTGAGGCTCAGATCTTCGGGTTCCTTACTCGTGGTGGAGCTTTCAGATGTTCCTGTGTGTGATCTGACGTGCAGCTTGGGCTCAGGTGGCATATCAGATTTGGGTGGCTCTTGCCTGTGCCCAAATAAAGCTTGACTGGACAGCAGACCTCTCCTAATTAATTCCTGAAGTAGCTTTAGAGGAATCTGGATCTCCATATTGTTGTTAGAATCTAGAGCTTGATGTCCAGTGAGATTACTTCTGAGCCCTGAATTAGGTGCATGCATACTGGAAGGTTCTTCTCTCTGCCCATCAGGATGTAGGTCATCTTCTCGTCTCATAGCGGGCGATTCGTAGTAGTTAGGTCTGCGGCTAAACAGGTGAACTGAAGGTGGGCTAGCTCTTCGTGGAACCAGATTAGCACTGGAGGAGGAAGTTAGATCAATGATATCAGCCGACACCGGGCTTGGTCCTGCTAGGACAGAGGCCAGAACTTCTCCTTTAGAAGTTTTCTCCACTGTTTCAGCTTGATCTGCTTCTTCCTCTTTGGTCAGTCCCCTTGGAGAATAAAGAGGAGAGGCTTCATTGAGGAACTTGGGTTTTTTAGAAGAAGGTGGTCCAAAAGATGAGGGAGCATCACGCGGAGTGTCAAGCTTGTTGTCTTTTTGGCTGAGGTTTAGAGGCTCCTCCCAGCCAGCTGATGATTTGTACTCTTTGGCGAGGTAACGTAGCCAATCCAGTGGCTGTTTGCACTCTCTCGTCACCTCTGCAGAAGGTTCGCCCAGATATGGAGCAGGTGCTCTAGGAGGTTGATCTTGTAGGTGGGACAGCATGGAGTCACGATAAGGGATATAGTTTGGTGGAGATGTGCTGCTGTGTGAGAAGTACGGAGCGATGTTCAAAGGCAAGCTAAACATCTGTCTTTGATGGTCCACAAACACGTTCGGAGATGTCTTGAGAGAAAAGACAGCAAAATAGATTTAATTTTTATGATGGTAAAGTGATTTATAAATCATATATTATAAATAATAATTTTTTATTAACAATGTATAAAATATTGAAATACTATGTATTAAATATATAAAAAAAAAATTAAATATATATATATATATATGGTAACGCTTAAACCAATGCTTTTGATTTAAAAAAATGTTCGTAAATATGAAAATAAACATTGATGAATAAAAGCTGTATAAACAACGCCAATTGTTCATTCTAGCAAATAGAACATAATTGTAAAGTGTTACCGATGTCATTTTATTATATAATACAGTCGCATGTAATAAAAATGAGTGCAGGTCGTGTACCTGAGGGAATGCTGGGATGTGCCTAAAATCTGCCCGTTTCACACTCCTGGGGTATTCATGTTCAAATTCACCGTAACTGCTGGGGTGGAAGCGCTTCTGTATTCGAGGGGTCCTGAACACAATATCATCCCCATATCCAGTCTGGTAACACTCAAACGGAAGGAGGAGTCTGATTGGACAGAGGGGTTTGTGACTCAAACGCGTTTGAACAATCCAGTAGAGTAACACACAGCCAACAGGGAACATCCTCATAATGTTGCCTAACGTTCTGTAAACGTTCTCTTAAACTAAATCAAAAATGTCCTTGCGCTAAGGTTAGTAGTGCTTTGTAACATTACATATCAAAAAAGCTCTTAGTGCAATGTTTAAAAAAAAAAATGTTACAGTAACGTTCTTATAACCAAACAATGACGTTAATACAATGTCTAAAAATGTCTAAAAACTTGGACTCACTTTTCGTAGTGTCTGCGCGTGCAGGTGGCTGCGCTGGTGCTGCGCGGGTTTCCTCCGAGTATGTTATAAACCTTTTTCCACAGCTGCTGTGCAGTAACCTGAAAGTCACACACACAGAACATGTCGGTCTTTTGCTATGTGAAAGTAAAATGAACAGTTAGCTTGGCGGTAATATGAACTCCAGTATTCCATTAATCAATGTCAATCAAAGCACGCTGACAAAAACAAAACAGCAATGCGTTGACAGGAAAAATAGATGACAAATAAACAAACATAGCACAAGATATTTTTGCGTCAATGCCATAAATCAAGCCGATGTGATATTTGTTCTGTTGTATAATGACAGGAATTCAGTGATTCAGTGAACAAAAATATCCAAGAAATGTATAGTAAAAATTTGAATTCGTTTTTACCTGCTGATAGCCCCCCAGCTCTTTAACAGTCTTGTACATGAGGAACAAATCAACTAAAATAGAAAAAAATTAATTAATTCTCTACAATAAACATGTTCTGTGTAGAATATTTTTACTCATCCGTCTCACTTACTCTGTTTGAAGCCCAGGTGTGGGATTCTTTCGATAGGAGTATCTCTCTGTTTCATGAAGGTGTAGAGACCTTTGACAAAGCTCTCCTCTGTCATCTCGTCATGTTCTGAGCTTCTCTCCTTCGATCTGTCCTGCTCCATCACGCCGGCCTGGAAATTTCAGCATGTTTACATTTTACATTGTGCTGAAATCACTATCATAAGAACTACAGGTAATACAGGATTGTGCTGAAATCACTATCATAAGAACTACAGGTAACAGGATTGTGCTGAAATCACTATCATAAGAACTACAGGTAACACAGGATTGTGCTGAAATCACTATCATAAGAACTACAGGTAACAAAGGATTGTGCTGAAATCACTATCATAAGAACTACAGGTAACACAGGATTGTGCTGAAATCACTATCATAAGAACTACAGGTAACAGGATTGTTCTGAAAGTTTTTTTTATGTAAAAGTTTAGGGTCACTCATTCCTTATTCATATTTTTACACATTTTAGAATAATAGTAAACTATGTAATAACACAAAATTATGTTGCAATTAAAACGAGGAAAACTGTTACGTTTCGGCGTATTCAAAACAGCCACCCTTTGCCTAAAATGTGCAAAATACTCGTGATATTTTATTAACCTGCTGCTTGAGGCATGATGCTTTTTTTGTTAATTACCTCACAACTTATAAATGGCAGCGTATGCCTACTTCACATGTCCATTTTCAAAACAAAACCTTTCATGTTATAGTTTTCCATCCCTACTGTTGTTACTTTTTATTAAAGTTTTACAGATTGTATACTAATTTTTTTCTTATTGATTTCTATACATGACTATATACATTTTCTATTGTACCTTTCTTATTATTTAAATCTGCTTAACAGCTAATCAACAAACTGTCATGAATCCATCGCTGACCTTTTAAACGGGCAGCTTGGCAACCATTTTTAAACATATAATCTTATATAGAACTAGCATGCAAAGAACATACCTATATATTATATGTATCTATTATAAAACAAATATACTGACTTGATAAAAAAAAATTGCCACTGAAAATATGCTCTGTTCAAACCTGTATAGTAATACTTTACAAACACAACTTATGTGTTAGAAAAGAGTGCTGAACAGAGAGCATGTTTAAACTGCACAAAAATCCTCTTATCCAGTCATTGTGTCTTGTTATATATATATGTTATATTATAATTTATCTCAACATTCTTAAAATATGATCAATTTACCCGAGAAGCAAAATTATGCAAGATTTTCTGAAAACGAATCTTTTGTTTATCTTTTTTACGCTTGATATTTAAAAAATAAACAAAAGCTAAACTTTGCAAGGTTTTGTCACAGGCTAAAAGTGTTTTGGCAGTTTGATCAGGACAACAAACTGATCGGTTGTTTTGTATTGATTGGTATCTGATGACCCACTGAAGCATCATCTAAATGCATCATCTGTTGTTGTTTGGGGACAATAGCAACGGTGTTCCTATTTTATCACTGCATCGAACATTCCACAGACAGAAGAACTGGGCGTTCGTCTCAATCGTACAGATTCGTATCTTAATCGATGAGATGAGGAACATACAGAAGCACAAAGCTCATGATGCGATTATTTCAAGCACTCAATGTACCATAAGCTGATATTAATCGAGGCGTGTCTTTAATCTAGTGTTCAGAAAACAGGGCTTAACCGTGCATGGTTAAATGAAGTGCCTTGACAGCAATATTCAGTCTTTTATCATTCGCTGCTCTAATGACACCTGTTCTCACGTTTTCTACCTCTTGGATTC
>JAZGTJ010006779.1:2867-24174 GCA_036877575.1 Botia almorhae | reverse complement strand
AGGTGTGGTAAAGTGCTGTGGGTGCAGTGGTGTGTTGGGGTGGAGTGTTGCGAGTACGATGGTGTGCTGCAGGTGTGGTAAAGTGCTGTGGGTGCAGTGGTGTTTTGGGGTGGAGTGTTGCGAGTACGATGGTGTGCTGCAGGTGTGGTAAAGTGCTGTGGGTGCAGTGGTGTGTTGGGGTGGAGTGTTGCGAGTACGATGGTGTGCTGCAGGTGTGGTAAAGTGCTGTGGGTGCAGTGGTGTGTTGGGGTGGAGTGTTGCGAGTACGATGGTGTGCTGCAGGTGTGGTAAAATGCTGTGGGTGCAGTGGTGTGTTGGGGTGGAGTGTTGCGAGTACAGTGGAGTGTTGCAGGTGCAGTGATTGTTCTCACCGAGCTGTAGAGATGGAACTGGACATGCGCATGCGGATTTGCTCGATAGCACTTTTCACCAGTGGATCATCAGGTGTGACAGATGGATGAACTACAAACTCAACCTGAGAAAGAGAGACATTTGTCATGTGTTTCTAATGTGGGTATTCTGTGTCATGTTTAAATGTGTATGTACCTTCTTGTGTGTTTCATCCTGTATGACAACAGTCCTGTAAAGTTTGAGTAAACCTTCTCTAGACAGCGAACGGATGAGTCTCATTACACTCTTCTTACACACTTTAGTGCTCACTCCATCTTTCCTCTCTTCATCCGTCAGCAGTTTCTGCAGACTGACACACACACACACACACACACCATGTTAGTGGCACATCATGTTACACAGAAACATGTGAGTGTGAGTATACACAGGATCTCACGAGTAGAAGCCCTCGATGATTTTGCTGCATCTAACAGCCTCTATGATTGTGTTCTTGCGCTTCAGCAGTCTGTACGTCTCATGAACCTCCGCCTTCTTTGTCTAATATTAAAAAAACCACCATCAATCATCTAAAGAAGAACCTCTTTGAAATAGACTCACACAACATGCTGGACTGACACTGACCTCTGTAAGCACTTCCTCCACCACCAGCTGTGTGTCTATAGCGCAATGTGATTGGCTGGTGGTCGGGACAGGGGCGTGGTCAGTTGGGCTAGGGCACAAATCATCTTTGTCTTGTTTGGCTTCAGTCTTTCGTAAGGATTTGGCCCCACCCCCTCTAGGTGATGAGAACTTCTCTGAATAAGTCAGAAATAAATCTGTAACTTTAGGAATGATCGTGTGTGTTGTCATTTTGAGTGCTTGTGTCCAGAAATGGCAGTGCAAAAAATGCAAAATAAAGCATATAAAAAAATATAAGCAACAGTGTGCATAGTAAAATAGTGCACAAACAAATACCAATCCAGCTGACTAATAAACAGTGAGTCTAAAATCTCTTAAACAAGAATTTTAAACCTCATTCAGTAATAGGAAATTATATGTGTCATCAAGCTGTGATTAGCTCTTGTGCTTGTCACTTACTTTTAAGGGGTGTGTCACGCTTGCTAAAGTTGAGTTTAGACTGTATAAGTTGTGGGGGCATCTGGACTTCCTGCTGTGATTCCTGCCCTCCAGAAACGCCCCAATCCAGCTGAGAGACCCCCGCAGGTGCATGTGGCTCGGGCTCAGCGTGGTGTGTGCCCCGCAGGTCCTGACTGCGCTGCAGTTCTTTAGTGAACTGCAGGTTGAGTTGACTCTCTTCCACAAAGTGTTTGCTGATGTATTTGGTTGTCCTCTGACGACCTTCGTCCTCCATAAACCCCTGAGACACACAAACAATACTGTCAATTAAATGTTATTGCTATAGCATTTTTCCCAGTATGCACCGTTTCAAAGCAGCATTACAGAAAACTTTACTTTGATCATGTCGTTTCGCTCCAGTAATCTACAGATCATTCGACCCTCCAGTTTTCCAATGTTGAGTCGCCCTCTCAGCACTGACTGAGAGATCCCTCTGGTCCCGGTCGACGCCACTGCACCAGCCAATCACAGCACAGAGAAAAGCAGTCCATTAAAACACATGAGAGGCAAAAGAAACACACAAATCTGTAATGGAGAAGCATGCAGATGGTCTGACCGATATCATAGGCTTGTGTGAGCACATCCCGCTCGATGATGCGAGACACTGCAAGAACATTCCTCTTGACCGCCCCATCAGTGTCTACTTCATCATCCTCATCCTCCTCCACATCCTTCTGTCCATACGGCTTCAGAAGCTTTAGACAACGAACAAACACATCTGTGCCTAAAGACAAATGACAAATCAGAAGTGCCAATCACATAAGAGAACTCTGAGCGAGGGCCAATCACATGAGAGAAATAGAAGTCAGAGCCAATAACATTATGCACGGTTGTTGTAACGTGAGTTTAGAAGTTGTAGTGATGCTGTAGTAAGGTTGTAGCAATGCCATAGTGACGCCGCAGTGACGCTGCAGTGTTGGTGTTATATCTCAGACCTCGGTAGGTTTTGAAGGGTCCTCCGCCTGGGTCGAGCTCCATTAGCGGAATCCTCACAACGCTGACCATCTTAGCGGCGGTCATGTACTGACATACACGCTTGAAGGTTTGCTCACTGACACGCTATATGACACACACCAAAACAATATCAAGCAAACTTTAACACACAAAATGTACATGAAACGTGTTGTAGTTCCAAACACACAGATGTTTAATCTTTCAATGTTTGACATGAGGGTTACTCACCAGCTGTTGTCTGAGTTTGATCATTACAGCCATCTTATTGGGCAGCTCAGATAAGATGTTAGATGTGGATTCCATCAAAATATCATATTTACTCCTCCTGACCCACAAACGCGTGATTATGAGACATACAGCGGAAATATGCAATTATTACTAAAAATGTTTTATCTACAGATATGTGCAGGCTTGGAAGCGCACCGGTCCACATGGAAGCGTCGGAGCAGTAGCAGGAGGGAGTGCTGTTGGGCTCCGGAAGGCAGCCGGGCGACATGCGACTGTATGGTGATCAGGCCGTTTCTGTCCAGTGCCCTTCTGAGATAATGTATCTTACCGGCATCCATTCTGACCAACAGCACAGCACACCTTAACATTATTACATCATCCCTACAGCTCATTTGCTCAGAACCGATTGCTAGAGTATTGCATAGCATTGCCAATATTTCAATATTTCCTATATATCGTGTAACCCTACTGCTAACTGTTTATATATTTGGTGTGTTGACAGTGTCAGTATGTAAGGATAAAGATTTTAAAACAGTGTGTGGTACACTGTGGTACATGACCATCATGTTCAAAGGAATGTTTATGTAGTGTAACACCTGAAAATATGTGTGTGAAGTTCTCGCTGCAGTTCGCCCTGCCAGCGCGCTCGGCCCAGTCGCTCTAGGATGCAATAGGTCAAGTCATTCAGCGTAAGCTCTGAGTTGCCCTCTGGCCCAATCAGAGCTCGATAACGGACCACCTGTGAGGCCACCATCACCAGCTTCTCACCCCACCTGAACAGAGGCAAAGCAACAGCTGTCAGTCTGTGCTCTGATGTAACACCTGCAAATCATCTTCATAACGCCGGTGTCTCACTGGGTCTGGGCCTGTTCCAGTGTCACCAGCGGCCTCAGCTCAGCCGTACGGATCTGCTCTGTGATGTCGATGCGCTCTCTGTAAAATGCACACGAGCCCTGGATGCCGCCCAGCTCATCGGTCACTACACTGACAGGGTACGGCTCCACTGGGTCAGCCTGACGCATCTCATGAATGCCTGTGTTACGATCCACCTCCACAAACCTGAAAAGATATTCAGGGACCATGAAGATTACTGAGGACATCAAACACTGTCATTAATTCCAAAGGTTCCTCTCCAAAAACACCTCAAAGTGATCCAAAACCAGCACACAGATCCAAAACCAGCACACAGATCCTTCCACACTTCAGCCCCACACAAAAAACCTTCTGCATGCTACGAAAACCATGGTGCACCTTTGAAGCGGTTCACCATACACTCTGTGCCATTTTTAGGCTTAATTTACATAATAATGAGATCACAATGATAAAGAAATTCATATTAAACATGTTGCATTTTCATTATGCAAAATATAAAAAAACTTGAACTTGAGTGAAACCCCCGTTTTGAAGCCTATGAGAACTCATACATAAATTATTATTATTTATAAAATCTTTATTGGGGTGATCTTCCCTAAATGTAAATATGATAATGATAGTAAGATTTTAACCACTGTGTACCGCACTAAATGAAGTAATTACATACATCCCAAATTCTGTGATATATTTGTAATAAAACTTTACCGGACAACACAACGATGAATAAACCAACATTTGCAGTTTACGTTAAACAACTAAAACGTTCATTTAAATCCACCGTTTAGTATGATGTTTGTTATAACACTGTACGCCTGCAGCGTAACGAACCGGTCGTGCAACGTGACGGGTTTCCTGGGTTCGGGCAGCAGGTAAAAGCGGATCTCTGCGGTTTGGTTCAAGCAGGTCCAGATAAAGTTCAGCGTAAGCGGATCCAGATTCAAGCCGAACTCCGGCTGTCGAGTCCGCAACCTCATCCAGAGAGTCTGAACGCTGATCCCGTCCAAGCCCTCCAGAGCCACCTCATCCAGAACTGCCTCTAGCGGGTCCATCCTCATCATCAGTGACCCAAACTCAGCGGAGTTTGACGTGCGGCTTCCGCAGTGACGCTGCGCTGCTTCTGTGACGCGCAATCACATCACTGACGCGCAACACTGACACCTGTAGGACTGCTCCGGTAAAACAACACCACAAAACAAAAATAATGTATTTTTCGGACTAATAACAACTGTCGCAGTATTGGTTTTTGTAAAAATAAAAAAAGTCAGAAAATTATTAAAATAAATAAAAACATAGTCTAAAGGGAATGCTGCGGTAAGCAGACTGCTTTCAAAACTTATTTCATTGGCTATGAAATAAGTGTAGATATCGCTTGATAAAACTTAACATTGTGGTGACTGTAATAAATAATTGCATTTATGGACGCGTGTGCTACCACACTATAACGTCTGTGTTATCGTAAGGGGACGAGAACGGCTAGTTTATACATTGTGAACACTGGCTAAGACAAACAGCACATTTTTGACATTTCCCTGTTGAGCTGAAAGTTTTCATTTTTTAAAGTGTCTCTGATACGTTGCTTAATTGAAAACATTGAACATTGTAACATTATAGTGAACATTATTTTGTTAAACAACATTAACATTGTAGAGTGATACGTGTATTTTTGGGACCTAACAAAAATGTTTATGGACAATGTACAGAAATGAAATTGAGACACCCACAAGGCTGTATTTGTTTCTTTATTTAACAACTTTTATCCATTTCCTATATGGTATTGTTATACCAATGCAGCTTTGTGTGTCTCTTTATCAGAATAATAATACTGTACCTGATCGCATTATGTTAACAAAAACTCACCCGATAGTCTCGCCTCATGTCTTTTTGAGACAGGTTATAATAGTGAATAGTGATATAATAGTGAGAAAGAAGAGTGTCAGAGAGAGAGAGAGAGAGAGAGAGAGAGAGCAAAAGGGTTATAGAAGGGTTCAAGAAGTTTGGAGCGAGCAGAGATGTGTGTCTTTGGAGGAGTGAGAAAAGAATCGGAGAGAAAAACCAGATTTGAAAACAGCCGCATACACACATGCACGCTCACTCACTAACTCACTAGTTTGCCACAGAGATGAAACACAGTGCAGTAATGTATGCATCATAACCAGCTTCATGAAGCTGTTCTGCTGATGTGTCTCAGGAAACCTTTAGGGCATTCTGCACGTGCAATAAAAAATGTAATACGAAGACACAAGTATATTATAATTTAAATTACAGTGTGCAATATTTCTGCTTCTGCTTCATAAATCTATGTAAATGGTTGTGTGGTTGGATGGCAGTGGGGTTTCCCAGCAGCATCAGTACCAGTTGTGGGGGTTTAAACTGTTTCTGTCTCAGCTGTTTGTGAAGTTCTGCTAGTGACGTGTTATTAACCATCTCCTGCACACAAACCCAGAAACACAATGAATGACACATCAAACAGTGATTGATTATACCTTAAATTGCTGAGGGATGCCATCAGCTTGGTGTCTAACTTTGTGTCCTCACTCTGATTATTTAATTGATCACACTGGTTCTCATAAAGATAGATGTACAAGTGCGCCTGCGCGCACATACACTTCTATGTAATGACCTGTAAGTTCTCCATCTATAGAGATAGAATCTGCCTCTTCTACAGCTTCACACACATCAGGAAGAGACTCTCTGAAATCTCTACACACACATTTAAACACATGAAAAATTCCACATTCACACACATTTAAAGGCAAATTGCCACATTAATGCGCAGCCGGGTGTGTGCGTTTCTATTGTCTGATATATCAGTTTATTGCCTGATATATCAGTTTATTGCGTTAGATTCACTGTCTTACTCTGTCTCATCACCTCCAGCCTGCACAGCAGCGACAGCCACACACTCAGGCCTTTAACCCTTGCCGTCGTAAATACTCCACCAAACTTCCGTATCTAAGTTTCTCCTGCAGGTGACATTGTAAGGCCAAGAGAGGTAAGTCTCCATTGATATGTATTTAGATCTCACCATGTTTAGTGCCTCACTATAAATATTTATAGGGAAATATCACTTACATATATTAGGTGTAAAATGTATATCTAAATTATACAAATATACAAATTAATCTGTGAAGATTTGAAAAATCTTGTAATCACAAGCACCTGTGTTTGGGTGATTCTGGGCATGAAAAAAGTGAAAGATGTCTACACTTACACTCGTACACTTAAATAATGACACTTAAAAACAAATAAATAATGACAATGAGAAACACGGAGTGAGGTGTTAACAGAGCTTAACCATTTTTAGACCAATCATACTTTACAGCCAGTTTAGATAGCCTGCTTATTTAGATGGTCAACCTGATTCTCCTGAGATAGTTAACTATATCATAACCCAACCCTAGCACAACATTTTTGTAAAAAACCTTAACCAGCTTATCCCTCAAATCAGAGGGAAATAATACAGGTGAGTAACAGTGGTGTAGAAATGAAAGTGACATTTGTCAGATATTGTAACCCATGAGTCACATGTTCAATTCCTACTCATATTCATTCAACCAATCAAGTAGGCAGCTCACAATGTTGTGAAACACTTTGTGTATGTGCATAAGGGATACAGTTGTTTTCTGCTGACAAGAACAGATGGAGGTGGGGTGTACAGGGTGACCCACAGGTGTGTCAGGTTCTTCAGGGGTTCCAACAGTTTGAATTGAAACAGGCTCAGCACACAGACGTGTCAGTACAGTGTCATCATTACTACCTCATTACTGACAGTGCAGGAGATCAATTTTATTACTGTGGAGCAAAAGAGAAATAATGTACACACACGCATACATTCATTATTGCTATTCAATATTAGACTTTATTTTTTATCCCACCATTCCTAAACCCTCATACAAACTTTCAGCATTTGAACCTTTTAATTAAGACATGATACTATAACATCAAACTATGTTGTTTTTATGGTATGCTAATATACCAGCCATTACACAATCATACTGATAATTGTATAGTTTTAAGATGTTGTGCAAGCAGCTGGATGATTCATTTTATCTGTGTAATACTGTGTGTGTGCGTGTTCACGACTTTCAGTGTGTGTTCACTCCTCACCAGTGATGGGTTAAATGCAGAGGTCACATTTCAGGTATGGGTTACCATATCTGACAAATAGGTCACTTTCACTAAGGCTCACAGTAACTGTATCAAAACAAATGGACAGGTTGTCTAATTAAAGAGCCTAGTGTGTGTTCTGGTTCTGCCTGTCTGTGTAAGTGTTTCTGTGAGAGTCTTGTATTATACAATTTTACTGGATTTATTTTTCATTTAATCTGACACAAGAAAAAATGAACAGGAAGTTCAGTGAGATCAACTGTAGGGCACGGTTTGATTGTATTGATTGGTGTTAGATAAATATTGAATCGTACCTGCCATGCAGATGGAAATGTTTAGGAGAAATAAAGTAATTACATCATGAACAAAAGGGTCTGGTAAACTGTGAGCCCACGTCTCTATGACATTCTGACGCGGATCTATGACGTCAGTAAATTCAGCCCAATGTTGTGTGTGTGGAATTTTTTTGCCCACTTCATCGTACGCCCAAACACATTGTAAACCCGATCGCTTATAAAATAGCACACCTCAACAACAACCTCCCTAACAAGAAAACATTGATATTGTGGATGGAAATCTTCCGAACAGCTGTACAAAACCTTTATCCTTTTGATATTTAAATACTTTTACTTGTTATGTGTAGGGTTAGTACTTTAAAACCTGATTTGTTATAACGCGGGGTGGCTGTGTGTACCCCGGATGGGAATCTGACTGTAGCGTTCGTTGCGCACTTTAATTTTGAAAATATGTCATGTTCCTTGCGTCGACAGGAAATAGCGTAACTGGTCATTGACTGCTGCTCATTGCGCCGTTGACACGTCAGTCATCTTTAGCTCCGCCTATAGGCGTGGTTAGCGCGGCCTGCAGCTGATCCGCGCGCTTCACGTTGTCCTCCTCCTCCTCCTCATCATCATCATCACAGTGGCGTATTTACTGCAGGATGGATCGTGGATATTCCTCAGGCAAGTGTTTTATCCATTCTTTGTTTTCTACAAACATTTGTGTTCGTCATCTGAATGTATTCCTCCAAATCCTCGACAACATTTCAAAGACTGCATCAAATGATCTTGTTCCAATTTTTGCTTAAATTTTAATGATTTAATAAGCACCAACGTGCTTCGTCACATACTTTTGAAAATATTTGTATTTAAACAATTATTGTTTAACCCAACCCCTGTTGCCATTGTTTGCTGGATGAAGCGCTGATGTTACGCGGTGATCTGTTTCTTCAATAATGAAAACATGCACAAGGTTTCACTTTGGTGTTTATTAATAAAGAGATTGGCATAATGATCTTTATTCACTGGTGACTGACTGATGTTTATAAAGAAGGCAAGGCCCCATGCGCGACTCCCCGCTGCTGCTTCGCGTCATTGTAACTCGACAAAGAATCGTCTTTATTTCTTGCCCCATCAATCTAAATCGTTTAAATACGTTAAAACGGAGACGTTTTAATGTCGTAAAATGGCTGCCGTGTGCCGTCTGGTACTTTTGTTCGAAGATTTTAGCGGATTATATTGGGACTTAAGAAACAATCTTTTTTCATCTCTCAGACCTGTTAACGACTTCATTAATTTACCGAAGTTTTGTGATCTGTTATTTTTGAGGTCATGTGCTCACCGAGAGTAGATAAACTCACTAAAATATATGCTCCTCCGAGAAAACGGTGACGTCATCTTGCGCTCAGGGGCGTGCCGTTTTCTGTTTGTGTAAACGCTGAATGTCTTTACTGAGGTTATGTTTTTGAACACTTTAGGGTTCTCAGGTTGGGGAGGATCAGGTGGAGGAGGGTCATCCAGAGGTGAGAATATGACATGCATAGAACTTTAACACTTTCAATTGTCCAAAAGTACCTTGACTAGGGATGTCACAATACCAGAATCTAGTAGCCAGTACTGATACCACCAAAGATATACAATACTTGATATCCAGGTCGATACTACTATAAAAAATAACAGTAATACTTATAATTTTAAACCTTTTAACTTAAACGTCTCTGGCTGATACTAGTGAGAAACAAAGATTTTAGTTCTGACAGTGAGTAATAAGGTGCACTCATACACAGACACACACCTGTACTCTGAATGCTGAAAGCGTTCAACTTCACTTCACTGACGTGGTGGCAGACAGGAAGTATTTATTAAAACTATTAACATAAACAATTATTTAAAACTTAGCCTGCATTTTGTTCAAACAAATGATAACGTATCGGGCCTGTTTCAGACCAATCGGGCCTGTTTCAGACCAATGATCAGAAGGTTTACACTTTATATACGGTGTTAATATGTATATATCCTGAAAAGATGGGGGTTCCTGTCTTTTAGTTCCTTTGCCAAATCTGAGGTGTTATGTCTCTCGGTTTGAACTCCACAATGGCAGTTCCACATTTTGAACTTTCATACTTTAAGATGGTGGTCCTGCTGTCAACTGAGTCAAGTGTGTTGTCTGTTCTCCCCTGTAATCTCAGGATCAGGCAGTTATGACCTGTACGGCTATAAAGACTCTGTGTCAGGTGGAGGAGGCTTTGGAGGAGGTGGTTATGGAGGTAGTGACCGGATGAAGAGGGGTTTGTCTGGAGGATCGCTGCTCTCCTCCACAGGGTCAAACGCAGATGACGTCATTGCCAAGATCAACCAGCGTTTAGATATGTTGACGCAGCTGGAGGGGGGCATGAAGAGTGGAGCTCGGGGTGACAGGTAACACCTACACACTTAGGTTAACCAGGAAACACTTCCATAAACAAAGTAATTTTGCCTTCCAGGTCTACTGCATTAGGGTCATAGAATCATATAGTTATGTCTGAAACTCATGCAAGATCTTAGATAACTGGAAATGTGTGTGGATTAAATTCCAGTGAAGACGTTAGATACAATGATTATTGCGGGGTTTTAGTTAGAGGAGATTTTTGTGTGTGGGATAGGGTTAGCAGGAAATCTGAGAGTTTATCTGTAGAGAGAACTGATATTGATCTAATTATAAGCTCTGCAAGAAGCACCTGTTTAAAACTGAGCTAGATTGTAATGAATGCTGTTTATTGTTCTTTTTTGATATTGTTAGTGTTAATGTTTCTTTACTACAGATCGTAGTTATTAAGATCTGTTGTTTTGGCCTGACACTAGATGTCATTCTCAGGGCTAGATCATACCATCAAGCTGTGTGAACGTTGTACAATTGTCCCGGGTTGCAGGCAGTTAGTTGTTCTTATTTTATTGATGTAAACCATTGTGTAGCTTAAAAATCTAGTGTGCCTGTTTCTCTGCTGCTTGGAAGTCACACCAGATTTGGTTATTGTCTTCTATAGAGGGTTTTGTCATTGTTACTAAAACGCAAAGAGAACATTGTTAAAACCACACCTGGTTGATAGAACTGGCTAACTGCTCAATCTCAGTAATGCTAGTCTTTTCCTCACAAACCACTGAGGATCCTCCCATAATTCTCTTCCTGTGACTGTCGTACAAACCGCTTCAGTCCATTATTCAAGGCCAAATGTGTGGCTTTCTTATTATTGCCTTATATGTCTGTCTGTGCAACCATGGTTCTAAAGCTTTTCCACAGTTTCACAGCTAATACTGCTCTCTGCATTCTTCCCACAATGCACCTGCAACCCTTGTCTATTGACTGGCCAGTGAGAAACAGGGCTGTGGAATGGCTTGAATAAACAATAATTAAGTGCACTTTGTTACCCATCTTACATGTATTTCAATAATGCAAACTTTGCTTGTAACATCATCTAAGAAATGATGAAAATACAGCCGACGCTTGAAAGGTGGTCACTGCTTGACCTTTGCTCTGCGCCTCCCTCTGCAGGTTTGACCAATACGAGTCTTTCGACTCACGCCCCGCCTCCCTCGGCCCCCGAGATCTCTACAGATCCAGTAACTTTGGTTACAGGGACTCCCGGGGTGACATGATGGCCCAACGTGGAGGTGTGGGCTATGGGGTCATGGGCGGTGCAGGAGGAGGCGGCGGTGGCTTTGACAGCTCCGCCTCTGCCTTCGGATCTGCCAAAATGCGTCCAACTCGAGATGCTTTCTCAGGCTCCAGCTGGGGGGTGGGGCAGAGATCCCAGCACAGGGGCGGAGCAGCCGGGGGTCACGGCTTTGGCCGCAGACAGGACTCCTCTGGGGGTGGAGGAAGTGGGCGGGGTGGAGGCCAGGGCCACGGCCACTCCCCCACAGGGCGAGGAAAGCTACCCTCGCTCCTGGCCAATCGCATGTACCCCGACAGTGGGGCCTTCCAGCCCCAGGACTTCTCTGCCTGGAACTTTGGAGGGGGCACAAGGGCCAACCAACAGCGAGGCCGCAAGAGACCCCTCAACAGAGTAAGTACCTCGCATTCCCTGCCATTGGGACAGGAGAGCTGAGAGACCACTGTTCACCCCTGCATGTAGATTAAGTGCCATCCCAATCTACACCCACCCTCATGGAGAAGTGATCTCCGCAGCCCCAGTTTGCCCCAGCTCGTGATTGGGCCTATTCTTTTGACCTCTGTTTTTTTTTTTTTTGCAAGTTCCCCAAATAAACCCAGCACACAATTAGAACCACAACAAAAGAATAATTGTAAAGTGTCTGGTTAAATGGACCATAGTGCCTCAGGACTGATGGTCATGATTGAGAACATCATGTGGGTGATGTGATGTCAAGGTGTGTCTGTAATGTTGTGTGAGTGTGTGTGTGTGTGTGTGTGTGTTCACAAATGCATTCCTCGTAAGAAAGTCAAGCAGGTTGTGATGATGTGAGGGTTTGTTAATGAAAGAATTGTCATTTGAAGATAAATGGACCTTAAAGATTTGTCAGGGCAGAATATACTGATGTGTTAAATGTGTTTGTGTTAAATGTGAAGTGTGTTTTTGAATGACGGTGTAATGCTGTGTTTGTGTTGTCCTGACAGCAGCAGGTGAGATCTCAGCGAGAAGGACAGAAGAAAAGGAAACAGACACCAGGTGCCTCAGATGAGCCCCAGTTAAAGATGGGCAAAACCGATGGTGCAGGGGACAAAACAGCCCCCGGTATGAAGCCACATGTGTCCCTGTGACAGTGTTACACTCTATGTCCTGGACCGTCTGTGTGTCTTTGTAAAAGCCGTGCATTGATGTTTCAGAGGCAGCGAGCAGAGAACAGAAGCGAGACTCTGAGGAGGTGAAGGCAACAACTGCTGTGAGTCTGATGAATAGCTGCTCTTCAGGAAGTGTGATTTTGATGTCATTTTATATTTATGTTTAGAGCATAACATTAAAACGTCTGTCTTCTCTACAGGACTCCATGACAGGTGACGGTGGGAAAACTATTGGTATGTATGAGTTTTACTCTGGTGTCTGTTTTTGTGTGGTAGAGTGTCACTTCTTGTTCCTCTGTCTCATGTCTGTTTCTCTCCAGCTTCATCCAGTCAGGAGGAAAGTTCTGAGCCCATGACAAAGGGAAAACAGACTCCGCCCTCTGTGTCCAAAGTCAGGAAGAGGAGGAGCTTTTTTGAAAGGTCAGGGGTCAAAGTCTCAGCCCACAGGTCAGAATGTCCATCTGTCTCTATTGAATGCGGGTTTTCTCTGAAGCGTGTTTGTAGCTCACTCTCATCCGTCATCCTTCAGGGTTGCATTCGCTTGTTCTGTCTGCAAGTTCCGCTCGTTTTACAGCGAGGACATGGCCGCCCACCTAGAGAGCAAGTTCCACAAAGATCACTTCAAGTATTTGGTCAGTCAGCTGTCAAAGCCCACTACCGACTTTCTGCAGGTATAGATGCTTTACTTGGAATGTTGTGCTTCTCCTGGAAATGTGGGCTCGGTGTGTTCAGGTGACGGGTATGTCTGTGTTCATAGGAGTATCTAAATAATAAGTTCAAGAAGACTGAGCAGAGGGTAAGTCAGATGGAAAATCACAGTGCCACTCTCTGCCAGGTGTTTAAAGAGCAGGACCTGACACGAGGTGAGCCTCATCACCAAACCTCATGATTCAAAAACCTATAGTCTTGATGGTTAGACGTTAAAAACCATATCAAATGAAAATGTTTTTTTGCTTTTAGTATGAGTTAGCATAGATATAAACTTACACTCACTTACACACTCACTTTCGGAAATATGGATCAGTGATTTTAATGACATAATTTTGCACTTTGGCTTCTCATCTAATTTTCCTGACCAATTGAAAGCTTTTGTGAATCTAAAGCATCCCACCCCTAACATTATAAATATCACTTTGCCAAAGTTACCATTGTGGGAGAGGAGAGAAACCTGCAAAAATAGGTTGTAAATGTGTCTTTGGCTGTTCCAATACTTTTCCAGCAGCATTTTCTTCGATTTTCAGGCTTCAAGAATGAACAAAAGGGGGAGGAGCCACACATTGTCTTGCCTTGACTCTGTTTCAGTAGAAGTTACATCATCGCATAGAATAAAGCTGTGCTTTTCAAGGCACTTTTAGTTCTATAAAAAGTAACATTCTATATAGATCTTATAGAATGTTAGGACCAAATATTCGAAAAAGTGCTACCTCCATAAATAATCATTTGTCTGTTTTCTGTTGTGCTTTCTCTTGTGGCGTCACTTTCTGTCTGTCTGTATGTAGATATCGGTATGGAGCACTTCCTAAAGAAGGTTGAGGCAGCTCACTGCGCAGCTTGTGATGTCTTTATCCCCATGCAGTACCCTCTGATTCAGAAACACCTCAAATCACACGACCACAACTACAACCGCAAGGTACCCACACCCACACAGCCAGCTGAAACATCTCCCACTGAAGTGAAGATGCTGAATGCCTGTTGACCTGCTGACGTTTGCTGTGCTGTCTCAGGCTATGATGGAGCAGTCYAAGAGGGCCAGTCTGTCTGTGGCTCGCAGCATCCTCAACCACAAGGTCATCAGCAAGAAACTGGAGAGCTACCTGAAGGTTTGTGTATGTCTCCTGTTCTTGAGACATTCTTTGTTTGCTGCTATTGGTCATATTCACACCCGCTCTGAGTTGGCATTTGGTCTAGTACGAGAGTTGTGCGCTTTAACAAGTAGGCTAAAGGCCATGACCTTTAGCATCTGTCGCTAGAGCACCTCTTGAGATCAGGGAGTGAGGTTTACACACTGCGGAGTTCTCCTGCTGAGGATGGATGAGCTCATGAAGCTTTCTAGCCATAGAATTTCAATTCATTATTTCATTATTTTTGGCCTTGTGATAATGAGACAGTTTAACAGTTTTATTCAGGTCATTTCACGTGGAAAAGACCTGATTGGCCAAGGGGGACATGGGGGGAGTTTGGACAGAGTTGATATCAAATGAACTGTTAATGATGATGAAATGAACTGTTAATGGTTTAGGCACAAGTTACACAAGTAGTATGTTAGTGTTAACAAGTGCCTTTTCGTTATTGATGGATCCAAACACCCAAGGTTCAGGTCAAGTTCACTAGGTCTCATTAGACTCTTCTTTGGAGAAATGATTTTGTTTGGTAATTAAAGATAGTCAACTGTTGTGAGTTTAACTCACAACAACGTTCACTTTAACTCTACCATGAGGCACATTCAGAGATTGAGAAGAACAGCAGGCAGGAGATAGTGATAATGGAATAAAATGATCAGTTCATTAAATAATCTTAGGTTTATTCTCAATGCTCAGTCTGATTTCATCTGATCAGCCCAAGTTTACTCAGTGTTGTTATACCAGAGACAATGTAAAATGAGTCTCTCAACATCATCCTGTGATGCTGTTACATGTGAAGACAAACCTAAAATGAGATTAAACATCAATAAATGTAGAATAAAATAAAAGGTCGAATGAAATTAATATATGGAAAAGAAATAATATGTACTGAATATAGAAAAATGAGTAAAGATAAGAATATAACAGAGTACAACACGGATGTTGCACGGATGTCTGTTTTTAAGTTTGTCATCTCTCAGATAATAGACACACAGGTTGCTTTTAAAGGGGTCATGTTATACTATTTGCAAAGATCATTTTTTGTATTGAGACCGTATGTAGTGATTGGCCAAATATATCAAGCATGTGACAGAAGTTTTCTGTCCCTTGCCTTTTTTTTTTTTTTTTTTCCTGCTGAAGCCATTTCAAAGACAGTTAATAATGTCAGTTTTACCACATCAGGTCGAGCCTGAATCCGATCTAGAAAATGCAGACAACCAAGCCAATCAATCAGAACCAACATTGCAAGCCCCGGTGAAACAGAACACACAGTGCTGCATCCATGTTTGTGGTCTTTTGCCTCCAGTTATAAGTGAAGAACAGAGGATACTGTCTGTAAACAAATCCATCTGCATCTCTGATTGTAGTTATGACAACCAGTATGTGTTACTCGACACTCCCCAAAACTCAGCATTTGAACAGCCAATAGCAAATACTTACAGACTCTGATTCAGAAGCACCAGATTATCCTAGCAAAGAATTTTGTGAGAAACTTTGAGCTTTGTAACTTTGCAGATCTTATGCAGCTGTTTGTGCATGTGTAACACACAAAAGTAAAAGGAAAGCTTGAAAACATGTCATATGACCCCTTTAAATTTTAAGTCTTAAGATCCTTTATTATATTATTGTTGTTGTTGTTTTTTTCTTAGGGTGAAAACCCATTTAACGGTAACCAGGACTACCAGGACCCTGAGGACTCTCTGGTAATGGAGGTGTCAGAGCCAGATCTCACTACCGAAAGCCTAAAGGAGGGAAAAGCTGAAGATGAGGGGCATGCTCAGGAAGAGGTGGGGACTGCAGAGGAAGTGGCAGAGCCAGAGCCTGCAGCAGAAGACTTTGGAAATGGGGAGGGACATGTGGAGGAAATGAAGATAGAGATGGGCGAAGCAGGAGAGGAGGAGGGAGTAGAGGGTGTGGAGGTGGGTGAGGAAGAGGGTGTGGAGGTGGGTGAGGAAGAGGGGGTCGAGGTCAACAATGATGTTGTGGTAGGAGGGGCACCCGGGGGCTCTGACATCAAAGCTGCCGAGTAACAGAAAACACCAGCGGATCAACACGAGTTCTACAAAATCATTTAATAGTGAGTATTTGAACATTCTAGATCTAAACCTGATGGGAACCAGAATGGATGAGAGCAGAAATCCCCGAATGTTCTCTGCAGCCTGTGGACCAGTTGGACTAAAGCCCCATCTCATGTTCAGCCAATCACAGCATTGCCTCATCCCACAATGCTTGTGCAGTTCATGATCCTTTCATATGATTAAGTAACTTGTGAATCTGTATGTTTCATCAAACATATATAACTGGTAATGAGCCTTTGATATGATTTTGTCAGAGTAAATCTTTAGAGCAAACAGAATTTTGGTGTTTAAATGCATTTGTCTGTTGTAAACAGATTGACAGGTTGTGATATAAGATTTAGTTTTTTGTTTTCATCCTCTTTTTTTTATTAATGTTGCAGTGCAGAGCAAGAATGAGATTATTGTATGATTTCAATTTGTCACTCATTCTCTTTTGTTGCTGAAATAAATGTCTGTGAAGTTATTTGTTTGTGATGGTGATTTTTGAGGCTTGTGCTGATTAACATCAGAAAGCTTTAGCTGTCAGAGGTTTAGTTCATCTGTCAGATACATACATACACATCCTGGGTTTACATCCAGTTCACTAGATCTGTCTCTGTCCGGAAAGGGTCCTTTTTTATATTTATATTTTTAATGTCAAGTACAGACAGTAAAATGATCTATTGTCAAAACATTGAAAACCTTGAGATTGAGACCATTCCTTTATCTGCTTGTGAAGACAATACAGATCCAACATAAAATAAACAGTAAATGTAATGCAAAATACTATGTGAAATAATCAATACATACTAGAATAATAAAATAAGTGAAATACAACAGAGACATCTGACTAAGAGTTAGTGTCATGTCATGTCTCAGATAACTCAGATCTTTAGATTCTTCATGGCATGGTACTAAAAGTACTGTAGGAATACAATTTTACTTGGAGTTTATTTTATACTGTATAGATATTTAAAAAGTACAATAGTACTGCCATTTGATTCTCTCGCAATTAGCTTGGTGTCAACGCAACTCTGGAACGCTAGCCTGTGCTTTACATACCATGTAATCTCGATGTCATACAATGTCAATATTAGTCAGGCATAAATTACCAGAAAATAACTAAACCAAAATAAATATTCTATATCTAGGCCATGAATCTCTCAAACACACACAAATGTCATTTGTATGTCACACAAGTTTGTTTTTCTATAGCTTTATGAAGACCAGTGTGATCATTTAAACAATCAGAGTGAGGACAAAGAATAAAGTGAGACAATTTGTCTGGTCCTCACTTTCTGATACCCCGTTAAGGGCTGTTTGAGCGTTAAGACTTGGTTTTAGGGTTAGGGTAAGGGGCTAGAGATTGTATTGTGTCAATGAATGTCCTCACAAAGATAGCTGTACAAATGAGAGAGTGAGTATGTATATATATATATATATAAAGGTCTAGCTATATTTGTGAGGGTCAAATGTCCCCACTAATATAGTAAAATATGATGACAACCTACCTGTGAGACATTATACTGGTCCTCACTAAATAAAAAGGCTCCAGTCAAACCAAACCTCATGGTGCTTCATGTTAGAGATCTGAGATCCAAATGTCTGTAGTTGAGGTGTTGTGGTGGGCTGAGGTGTCTGTGTGTTGTGTGTTTAGATGCTAGAAGTTTGAACTACTATGGCATTGTTTTACTGATAAATACAGAAAGCATATTATTGTAGAGCAAAAGCACATTATTATTAGTGCTCTCTCTCTCTCTCTGTAAGTTGCGTAAGACATATTTGCCTTGTACCATGCACAAGCATGATTACCCTCCCCACTCCCCCGCTGGTCTCTCTCTTTGTCTTTTTTATTTTAAGTATTGACATGGTTATTTTACATACAATATTGGTATAATGTATTACACATAAAAACAAACAAGTATTGATAAAAAAGCACAGGTTTAAAGTAAGAACAGGCAGTAGTGATGTGTGGTGTTAAAAATGAATACAGCTCTGGAAAAAATTAGGAGACCACTTAAGAATGAGGTCCAGCTGCAGACATTGGGGACAACAACACTAGACAACCGGTAGAGAGCGAAAACGACTCCACTCAACAAGATGACCACCAACTTATCCGAATGTCAGTCAAAAACCGTAGGATGACATCAAGTGCCTAAGGATGCCTAAGGATTGGACCGCAGAAGACTGAATTCAAATCTGAATGACCTGCAGCAGTTTGCAAAAGAAGAGTGGTCCATAATTCCAGTAGAGAGGTGTAAAAAACTCATTCATGGTTACAGGAAGCAATTGATTTCAGTTATTTTTCCCAAAAGGGATGTTACAAAATATTAAGTTAAGGGTGCCAATAATTTTGACCAGGGCTTTTTTTTGGGTTCTGTGTGGAATTGTATCAGATTTGACTTTTCTTTTTTTGTGTTGTTCCAGTGCAACAAAAACAAACATATGAGTACCAAAACATTTGCAACTGCAACAATTTTCTGAGAGGAGGGTGGCATTTTCTGACAGAATTGCAAGGGTGCAGATATTTTTGGCCATGACTGTATATTAAAATATGAATATAGAGGTGGATTTTTAGCATTAAATTATGGGTTGCAATAACAAGACAATAATTAATTAATTAATTGTTCATTTTAAACCTGTATGTCCAAGTCATAGTCTTGATAAAATCACTTCTTCTTATCTGCATTTTCCATTATAAGCATTGACATGAATTGATTTCTGAATATTATAATAGTGTCTCCCTTTGTTCTCTATGTCCCAATTTTTCTGCCATGATTCTGTCACCCCCCTAACCCACCCATGCCCAGGCACAGGTCTGTGCGATCACACTGGTCAAACAAATGAGAACTTTGGGGGTCGCTGGGGCGCGGTTCAGAGTGCCCAGTGTGAGTACACGCTTAGTGGATTTTCTAAATGTCAGTATGTGAGTACTGGAGCCCGCAGAAGTATCTGTGTTACGACACAGTGTGTTATTATGTGTTGTTTTACACTCTTTTTAAAAGTGTGTGTGTAAAAATGTGTGTCTGGCATTCATCATGAATGATGTCATTACTCATGGGTACATACCCCCCCCCCTTCTCTCTCTCAGAAACTTGTTTTGCTTTGAATGTAATAAATGTCAACAGGTTAGTGTGAGGGGTTTGAAGGTTTACATCATGATCTCAGTATGAAAACAGAGTTGTGTCTATGACAGCTCTTTATTAATATAGCTTCGGCTATGCGTGTGTTGCTCACATTTAAACCAGATGACAGTAAACAGCTCCATATGACACACACTCACATCCTAGAGCTGACATGTGTGAAAGATGTTTGATGAACATTCAGTAACGTTTACAAAACTCCGCACTTTCCGTTAAAATGTATGAACAAAAAAGCTTCAATAACTGCTCATCATTTTTTGTAGTGCACAATATATAAGAATAAGAAGGACGTGTATAAGTAGCTTCTTGAATTGGTCGACACGATTTCAGTTTTCAGTTTTTTCAGGCTGAACCTTTGAAACGTTTTATGTTCGTTCTCCGCTTCTCATTGGTTCGTCACATCACCTTTTTTCCAATCAGCTGCGTCCTCAGGAAGCGTGTCTCCTCCTCGACCACGCCCTGCAGCAGCGGGAGCGTCTCACAGGTGAGTGCGCGCGGGAGCGCGCGGGGGTCGGGGACGCGCTCTCAGCGCTGCGGTCGAGCACGAAGCGACGCGAGATGATCAGAGATTCGGACTGCGCGTCACATTCAGCGCGTTACTAAATGAAGACATGAGAAGATCGAGAAGATCTGGAGCGCCGATCTGAGGCAACTTCTGAGGAGTTCAGGTCAGTGTGGCGCCCTTTCAGGCGTGTGTGAGATACGCTGTTTTAGAATAAGAAGTTTTTGGCTGATTTGATGTTTTGTACTGTACGTGTTTGTTGTTGTGACGTTGCTCAGTGAATGGAAATGTAAGCGTGTGTTTTTTTCTTCATGGCTCTTTGATGAGTTTGGTTGTTGTGTAGCTGTACAGTGTGAGTGTTTTTAACACGGCGGCGCACCCAGTTCACTGTTCCTGGATCTTATCTCACACACAATGACCGTGTGAGAACACACTGGAAACAAAGAAAAGGCAAAAATAATTATAAGGGGACATTGAAATCCTTCAGATTCGTGTTTCTAGGTCACTACTGAAATGTTAGCTCTTGTGAAGCACTTCAGAGTGTCATCAGTTCCTGCTGGAGATCATCATGGCTCTTCAGGGTTTGTTCTTGTAGCACTAGGGTCCAGATTCCACCATTCATGTTAATGTTTTATTTGAACCAATTACTCCATTGAACCATTCACATTGTTATGCTAATAATTTAATTTGCAATGAAAATTCTTTATTAAATTAGAAAAGACTGGAAGTATTTTCAGTAATGAACAATAATTTCAACCTTTCTGTTTGTGTGTGTGTGTAATGTATGCTATTAAACCTGAGCAAATCACGTTTTAAAACAGATTTAACTCATTATCTGGATCGAGATTTTGGCCTGGATTCACAGAAAGGGCTTAAGCTTGGTTCCAGACGACAATGCATGTTTGAGCAGTCTTAGGAAAAACAACTTGCACTGACATCTTGAAATACTGTCATTGATGTCTCAAGATGCACAAAAAGTACCTTTTCTTCATTTTTAAACTTGAACCATTTGCATATAATTCACCAAGGATAAAAACAGGGATAAAACTAACAGATCTTACTAACAGATCTATCAAAATC
>JAZGTJ010006778.1:0-20937 GCA_036877575.1 Botia almorhae | reverse complement strand
CCACTGCTCCGGGTGTGTGTTCACGGTGTGTGTGTGTGTTCACTACTGTGTGTGCGCACTTGGATGGGTTAAATGCAGAGCACAATTTCCGAGTATGGGTCACGTCACGTCACGTCACGTCCATATTGTTTTTGCAGTCAGTGAACAATATATTAACTGCCCTAAAAAACTAGTTTGTTTGTTGTACCTCAATCATCCACACAACACTAAGTCCTAGTTCTTTTCTCTGGGAAGGACAGAGGATGATGTTAGACAGAGCATTAGTGACTGACAATCTCATCATCTCAATATCATTGTATGGCAAAATAACACAATGAACAATATTTATAAATCCTCCCCTTGTGTTCCATAGAATCAAGTCATGTTTAAAATGGCATAACCCATCTTCATTACTGAGATATTCACTAGCTCAAGCCTTAACTGCTCTGGAATAACGTTATAGTTATTTCAGGTATTCAGTTGTTGAGGTCAGTGGTTCTCCCACACGGCATGGTTCTAATGGGTCATTGGGCAACAATATACAAGGCTTCTACTTTCCTAAAATGAAAGTTTTTAATGCAGTGGGTGGATGAGGTTGTAAGATTATAGAAGGTAATTTATACAAATTTTACTTCTTAAATTGGTGTTTCCAAGCAACTGGTATTTCATTCTAATCCTGATACCTGTTATTGTTTTTCATATTTGTCCTTCTATGTTCAGCCCTTTGACTGCCAGTTTTCTCTTTCTGTATACCAGCCTTTTAGTTTCTTATTACACCCTGCTAGATTAGATTGAGTTTGACATGAGACTACCTCACTGTCATGTCCCAGACAATCAGAGTTTTGTTATTAATATCATATCATTAATATATAATGTTGTTTGTTCTATTATAACTATATAATGTAGTGTATTCAACATCTTTACCCCCAACATATTCCCTACTGCACCTTCTCTATGGTGCTTAAAATTACATGCACTCTGCATTATCTGGTCCACTTGGAAATGCTTTACAGTGTGTCTGTGCCTTTTTTCTGCCTCTTTTCACATGTAGACATCCACATGCTTTCTTTGAGGGCCCATACGTGTCCTTCACACCCATGTAAATTACATACATGTTTTTACAGTATGCATGTCCCAAGCAACTCCTCCTGTTCCTTTCTAGTATGCTTATGTCTTTGTTCTCTCTCAATTCACATGTAAATTATCACTGGCTATGGTCTGACAGGCCCAGTCATAAACATGCTTTAAACTTTTGCATTTGTCTTGATGTTTTTAACTTAATGACAACCAACTTACTGAACCACTTCATTTTTGTTTTGGCAAAGTTTCAGCAACCTCTCTCTGCCCTTGGGTGTATTTTGTCATAGTAACACTAATGGATTGAGCTGCATGCTGAGAAATTAGCACATATGCACATATACTCCAAAAATATCTTGTTTAAATAACACCACACATGATGTTTCCAGAGGGATACTCGTCTTTATATTAGACAAGCACCTGTATTAACCGCATTAGCTTTAAGATTACATACATTAGCATTTATTTATGCTCCCTGATCAGAATACAAGACGTTTTGGACAGCATTTACAACCTGTCTGTAGCAACTTCAAATCACCCGAGACAGATATTTAGACAGTTGTGAGAGAAATGTAGTTTGTAGATATGTAGAACACTACTTGCACAATAAACAAATTGTATTATATTAAATTGAAATTGTATTATAAACATATTTTGAATAAATAGTCTTACTTTTACTTTAGTCTTACATCATTTTATGGCAAGCATTTCATTTATCATAAAGGCACATTTTTTTATGAATTTTATCATTTTGAATCTTAAAAATCTTGAATTATTTGGGTAATTATCTTGAAGATTATGCAATTCCAAACTCATATATGTGTAATCAGATGCCATTCTACAGCTCTACTCGCAGTTTTAGTCTAATCAGCTGGTTTGCCACTCAGTAATAAAACGGCAGATTTTATGCAGTGCTCATATCATATAGCTGCTGAGTCAGTTTACATTGCATTCTGCAGTCTGAATCATTCATGTCTGTCAGATATTCTTCTTGTGTGTTTTTACCTGAGCAAGATACTAAATTTACTGTTTAATGATTTTACTGTTAAAACAACCCCCTTCTATTTTTTCTTTAGCAGTGTTGACACTATGACTGCTTGACATCCTAAGGAAACCTTGATGATTATTTTATGTGTTTGCTTTCAGAAGGTTTCTGGATTATGAGGAGCATTAACAGTCTTGCTCTTCACCTGTCATACCTCCACCTTCCTCTTACCTTTTGAAGACAATAATGAATTTCTCAGAGCTCAGAGCAGACGGTTGTTCACTCTGCCTGTTTAAACATAAGATGAATTAATGTCTGAAATAGCTGCCTGCTTCTTCAGGTGTCCCTGGACTGTCTGCTCAACCCTTCATCTGAAACGCTTCTATTCAGACAAAAATAGAGAGTCTTGTAGTCTAAAACTTAGATCTGTAGTTATTCCTGAGCATGCTGGTTATGAACGCACAGTGGATTTACAAAGAATGCACTTTAGCACCCTCTGGTGGACAAGCGAAACATCCTTGTAGGCGTTTGGTTTGCGGCAGGTCAGATAAATTAGTATAGATTATTAGTTTAGTTAAAGTCAGGGCCAGGTTCTGTTCGTTAACATTGGTTAATGCATTAGCTAATGTAAACCAAACATGTATTTTTAAGCATTTATTAATATTTGTTAATGTTAGTAAATGTAAAAACTATTTTTTATTGATCGTTCATAATTGATCGTTCATATTTGTTCAATGTGAATTGACTAATGTTAACAAATACAACTTTTAATTTTATAAAATGTATTAGTAAATGAGGACGTTAACATAAATTAAGTTTATGTTAACTAATGTAGTAAATTAATGTTAACAAATGAAGCCTTATTATGGTGTGTTACTGAAGATTCTACATTTTCTAAGGGACACAACTACATCATGCGAGACATTTGCCACTTATGGTGCCATTTTATCCTTCTGACAGGGCATGTTCAGTTTGAATATCCTGTCAGTCACAGCCTGCTGGAGAGGAAGAGACCTGTTTGTCTGGTTTCATAACAGACGGTTTGGGTTAAGACAGGGGACAATAGAGCACATCCCAAACACTCACTACTTCTCCTTTAAAGTCAGCTTAAAATCTAAACTGATACTACCATAAAAATCCACTATGATCATTTGTCAACATGATTTTCATCTTTCTCTGAACAACTTTCCTTTTCAGCAGATCATCAAGAATATAGCATTCTACTTCTCCCCTCTAACCACCATATAGAGACCATGCTTTATATAGATTAAAGTACAGCCCTGTATTTTACTTCAATAAATATCCTGTTTCCTTCACAAATATGGCATTTAATTTATATTAACAAAAGATTCATGAATGATCTTTTAAATAATTACTTTTCACCTACAAACCTCAGAAAAATGCCACATTCAGGTTGTCAGTATGTTTTATGAAATACAATATAGGCATTTATGGTGTGTTTAACATAAACAGCTTTGTAATTGTTTCAGCAGCTTCATAGGGATAAAAACATTTTCAGTGTGATTAAGGTTTAGGGGTAGGTTTAGGGTTGGGGATAGAATATACACTTTGTACGATATAAAAATCATTACATCTGTAGGGAGTCCTCATAAACCACATATGCCAACATGTTTGTGTGTGTGAGTGGGAATGCATCTTAGCTCTCTAGGATCTCTGAGAAGGTGCTTACCTGTCTCTATTAATACATAGGGATCAACTGATTACCTGAAGGCTTTTCAGAAAACAGGTCTTGCAGAGGGCACAGATAACTTAGCCTGTGGGTCAGAAGAGTGAGAGGAAAGTCCCAGAGAGATGTGAAGTTTCACATGATGCTGTCGATCAACAGCAACACAATTGTGTGTGATTTATATAGAATCAAATTTATAACAAGCAACCAAGGACTTTCATATGATGCTGCCATAAATCACTATTACAGAGTAAATATTATCACACCAGCAGATGTTAAAGGTAGAATAGGCAAGTTTGGCATACATTAATACATATATGCCAGAATTGTACTAAATCTTGTTTTACTTTAGTTTATAGAGGCTATAAACTATTTTGTTACAGTTACAACATCTCTGAGTTAAAGTACAAGAGTGTGTTATGTCTTAGCACTCCCTCTTGTGGTGGGATGATGTCATGCAGCTTTTGATACTTTTTATGTAGTATTTGTATAAATGCAGTACATTTTAAATATAGTCACTCTATTTTGAATATAGTGTCATGCATAGCAATGCCATTGAGCCAGGATTATATTCACAATCTATATTGACAGACCTTTCTTGCATCTTTTTGTCTCTGTCAGAGGATGACGTGGATCTGGAGGCCCTGGTGAATGATATGAACTCTTCTCTAGAGAGTTTGTACACTTCCTGTAATGTGTCAGCTGACTCCATACCCCTGCTGCACAACGGCCAGCCGCACAGACCCACCTGTCACACACACACTCAGCCCACCTCCCCACAGCAGAGAGTGCGGCGGTCTCAACCCATGCACATCCTCGCTGTCAGGTAAAAGCATATACACACACATACAGAGGAGTCTGAAGGTCTGATGCTAATCCTTGGATTCCTTTTCATTGAAACCTAGAAATAATTATAATAATTCTAAAATAAGGTTTAGAATTTTAAAAGCTTTTTGGATATTAAAGATTCTGCAAAAGAAGTGTAGGCAAATTTGTGACCTTGTACAACTTTGTACAAATGGTCAGATTTTTCATTGAAATCTCCTATTGAAGTATACAACATGCTCTCTAGAACATTCTCAGATTGCCCTCATTAGTGGTCTTAGACACTTGAATCCCAGTGCACACAGAGCACATTTTATTCAAAAACAGCACAAATTACAAAAAACGAAACACGCATTAAGATCTTTTTCAGCTTGCAGTCTTTGTTTCTGTCAAGAGTGACACTATTGTTTCTCTATTGCTGCGTGGCCCTAAAAACTCTGTAGGGAAACTGTTTTTCCCTCTCAGCTGCGGCTCAGAACAGGAAGTTGAGCATAACGAGCTCATGAACGACGGTTCACTCAAGCAAAGGTTCACGCAGAGGTTAGTGTTCAGACCTTAGCTCTGAACTCCATATCACACACTCTGTAAATGTGTGTGTGTTCCTCTTTGAAACCCACACTTTAAAAGAACTCCCTGTCTATTGCCAGCTTCAAATGCCCATAATGCTAATGTTGCCCAAAGCCACTTGTCGGCTAACAGTGAAGTATCCTGAGTAAAGGATTATAAAGTTTGATTGCTTGCACATCTGTTGTGTATAATATAACCCTACAGCTGAGATTTTTGCCTGACTTCCCCAGAAGACTTCAGGAAGAGGAGCAACAGTACCGAACATCTTCTCTACCTGCCATCCCCAACCCCTTTCCTGAGCTCTGCAGCCCTGCCAGTTCCCCTACGCTCAGCTCGGGCTCCTTACCTCAGTGTCAGCCCACAGGCAAATATGTAAGACATTATTTGTTCTCATTTCTTTCTCACTTAAAAAAATAGTCAACCCAAATAAAAGAAGTCCATACAATTCTTGCACTTCTGAAATTATATAATACATTTGTGTGAGAAATAGTACAAAATTAGGTCATAACTCACTGATGTTTCTTTTATCTTAAATCTAATTTTACTTAAAATCTCATTAAATCTCATTCCTGAAAGTCTTGTCAGTCAGTTGTTGGATTAATTGTGCAATGTTTGGACATATTAAACTCTTTGTAGTTGTGAATCTAAAATACAGTTTAGATGTGTGACGTGTTGTTTTGTCGTGTGTCCAGATGTGCATTTCTTGGGAAAAATGTCACTTCCTGTACAGCGTGACTGATGTGTACTTACAGTAAGACTTAAAAAGTTATGTACACTTGAATTGCCTTTAAATTGCTTGCTTTTAATAGGCTAAGGGGTGATTAGGAAATGACGAGAGCCAGATTTGAACTTGGGTCTCCTGCACGTAAGTGCCACCACCGCACGATGTGTCATGGCACGTGCCGCATACGTTAAAGTGTCAGGCCATGCCTCTATCATTTTCAGGGCTGTTTTGTGTATATGCTTTTACATGTGCAAGACAATGTGCCCGCACCTGCATGTATTTGTATACATTGTGCAGGCTGTGTTTGCATTTCTCTGTGAGAGCATTTGTATATGTTTGTGTGTATGTATAGTTATCTCTAGACCCCCAGCTGTCACATGCGATCTGAGTGAGGCCCTTGATATATTCCTGGAAAGTCCTGTCATTCCTACAGGCTAACCACCTCCATATGGGGCCATGGTCTGTTACCGTAACACGGCCCCTAAGTTACCGTAAAAATGGCTACAGACATTAATCAATTACCCTAATTCCTCTCTCATCACTTTTATTGTGCTGTGGATGAAGCCCAGCAGGGGTCTAAGTGCCAGAGAGGGCTTTTGCTCTGTCAATAAGAGGAAAAATCTGGAGGAATGCCTGGAAGTCATTTAAAAAATCTTCAGTGACTGATGATGTCCATAAATATAATCACGACATAAAGCACATTGCCTGTTGTTTGTATCTGAAGCAATGTGAATAGCACACATTTCTTTAAATGAGAAATGGTAACATATTTATAGTGGAGATGTGGTGGTTTGTGTGTATGCAGTTGTATAGTGTGCAGGCAGGAACTGTAGTCACATGGAAGCGAGTAATGTGTTGCAGGCCATTAAAAAAAAGATTGCTATCTTTATCAAATTAAAATAAATCCGTATTTGTCTTGTGTTGTATTTTTGGGTGTTGTAATTGTAATATGTGTGAGATTTTTGCTTATAATTTTATTTTGAGGTGACATGCAGCTTGATCCAGTCATGTCAGTGTGTTGAGTTGGACCTTGGCTGGACTAGGGCAGTAGTGCATGACTATGGCAGCAGAGCTGGACTTGGGCAGTTGAGCTGGACTGGGACAATAAAGCTTGACTAAGGTGATAGGGCTGGACTGGGGCTGTAGTGCATGAGTGGGGAAGAAGATCTGGTCTGGGTCAGTAGAGCTGGACTAGGGTAGTAGAGCTGGACCTTTATAAGCAGTCATTTTAAACTGTTTTAGTCAGTCATTTTTAGTACCTGTAAAAAGGCTCCAGTCACACATGTATTCACATGGTTCCCCCAGCAGAGTAACCACAAGTGCCTTTTAAATCATATAAATGCCAAATGCCGTTTACATCACACAATTAGAAACAACTCTTCAGACACACTGTGCCTGTAAAACGTATGTCTGTAGAAAGCTGCGTCTGTTTATTGTTTATTAAAGGTGAAAAGTTCGGAGAATAACGTGTGATATGAAGCTGCTTTCTGGAGTCTTTTACATACTCTCTCACAGCTGCATTTAGTTTACACCCCCTGGATAGTTTTCTCTCAAATGCAAACTGGTACAAACAAGATGTCTTTCAGTCTGCTTGCCTGGTAAGAAGCAAGAAGTTTTGTGTTTACAGAATTTTCCAAGCTGCAGGCATTTTCTGACAGGCCCCCGTTGCTCTCGCACGGGAACCAGCACGCTTCCACAAGCCAGAAGGCCATTCGGAGGCATGGCACAGCATTGCAAAACAAGATCACATATAACTGCTTGCACTTACTGATTATTGTCATTGTGTAACTAAATTTGTAAAATTTCTGTCTGAGGTAGACTTCACATAAAATGCTTTTGCACATTCTATCTACACTATTTTTTACAGTTACCTTCCATTTCTATTTAAAACATACAATTCCAAGTTACTTGTGGAGTTACGTTCATAATGTAGATACATTTAAATTCTAAGAAACTGCTGGAGGAACAAGCTAAAAAAACTCCTGTCAGCACCCACACATGCCATATAGTAGCCAGGTCTTCTTGTTTCTGTGGAGGTGTAACAGTCAGACTGACGTTTTCCTCGAAATTGGACCCAACAGCTCAGATTAGAAACCATTATTGCTTGACCGGTGTGCTGTCATTTCATGTGTCTCCTACCTGACTCAAGATCAAAGTTTATTTGTAACATAGTTAATGTGTTTCCATTCTAGAACCTTCTAGCATCCTTCTGAAAGCTTTATAGCCACCTACAGAGAGTGAGAGAGAAGTGTAGGCTTTAATCCATTTAAAGCACTCACTGACATCAGTTTTTGGCAACCATTGAGAAGGCCTGGAACTCAAATAAGAGATGAGCAATATGTTTAATAGTATCTTACCTCACTTTAATGTGTTGATGCATTTTTACTCTAGGGTGAGGTAAGCAGCTGGAAATAACCCAGCACTGGGAAGGGTGCTCAAAACTCATCAGGCCCACACAAGACAGCACAACCTGGAACAGAGAGGCACTCGCTGTGTTGGCTTTACTGTAGAAAATAGGGTGTGGTATGGACACAGGTTGCCAACAGTTTAAGGTCATTATTTTTTGTAATAGCAGGAGGTGATGGTTTTACTGTCCCAGGATGTCAAACACCTTTTATGAACATTTCAAAATCTTGTTTTGGTGGAAAGTTTACATGGTGGAATGTTACATACAGGGATGATCATTCATTGCTGTTCAGGATACATTAGCCAACACTTCCAATGCAACCAGTCCTCAAGGCTTGATGCTACAACCATTTGGTTACCAGCTGAATGCCTACACTGTTATTCACGCCATGTTATGTGTGTGCATGTTACCTTGCATGTCACCCTGTGATGCTAAGACAGTCCAGATCTTGATTTCAAATTGTGCAGCTTTGTACACTAAATTCACAGCTGGTTCAGCTAAAGAAGGTGGAGCATTTGTCTCATAGTTTCAGGGGGGTCAGTGAAATCTCTTGTATTCTGAGTAGCCTTAGGCCTCTATTGGTTCACAACGGAGCTCTGTGTATGTTTTACATTGTGTCAGATTAAAGGACCATAAGAAACAAATCCCCACTGTCTCAAAGACACGATTGTGTTTTGTGTTTAGTTTTCCTAAATACAAATCATCTTAATGGCCTGGCTGATTCAGCAGTGTATAATTGCCACAAAACTACTGTGGTGACACTGCAAGTGAATGTGTTCTTAGTCAGTAATTACGTCTTGTTTTTCAGTAAAACAGTGAAGATCTAAATGTCATTACACAAGATAAAATTGTGTAAGACAGTAAGTTAATAGAGAAAATACTGTATTTAGAGACATGTTTATCTTACCATAGCATAGGCTATTTTTCATAAGCATAAACCATGTTTTGGTAAATTAACTTCCCTTAGTTAATATGAACAAACAATTAAAGTTAAGTTCAATTAAAGAAAGTTCAGTTAAAGAAGTTCAATTGAAGAAGTCCAGATAATTTTGCTGGAAAACCTTAAAACAAGCAAGTAAAGTAAATAATGAAATTTTTAAATATAGTGAAAATAATAAAAAGATAATGACATATATTTAAAAATAATAAAAAACAAGGGTCAATATCCAAACTTTCTGCAGGATTCTAAAGAAGTGAATCTCAATTCCTAACAAACAGTATTTCAGGTAAATTTGCACCTTAGGTGTAGCAGTTATTTTCCAGCTACCAATGAACTAAAATGCATAAGTGTATAACAGTTGCATGGGGCATGATGCGGTGTGTCGCTTTAAGCTGCTGGTGTGTGTACGTGTCTTGTCGCACATCTAGGTGAAGCTGCTGTACAACAGAGCTGCTGACAAATTCTGGCTTGGAGAAATGCCAGGCTGTGGTTTAGTCTATAGTCTCTCCAGAGTTGAAGAGCTAAATTTATCCTTTACCCTACTGAACAAGTCATAACCTGCTTGGATTACTGGTTTCTGAGTACAGCCATGACAGAGGGCTGTGATTTAACTAGCTCCATCGGAAGTGACACCAATTAAAATGAGCCGAGGAAGACGTACTGTCAGCCGAGATACCTGTTAATGCTGTCCTGCTGAGGAGCACTTTCATAAACCCTGTCCTGAAGGTCTCTTGACCCCTGTGTACTTTGCAGCTTTCTGAACATAACCCACCATCTCTTCTCACTGAAATTATGTTTTCTGTATTTATATAGCCTTTTCACATGACATTTACTAACTAGATCTAGAAATGAAAGTCATTATAAGCATGACTGCTGTCCCCACAGGGGAATTGCGAAAATGATGGCTGTTTTCAAACAGGTTGTGATGAACACTTCCCCTGTCTACATTGGTGAGACAAACATTTCCACCTGAAATTTATTTCTTTGTTTGATCTAATGTTAATATGTCAGGAAACTCAAACCCAAAGGTCAATGTTTCACATGGACCAATTAGCTCCTATTGGTAGATGTTGTAACTATGCCATCTGGACCCCCACCCCAAAAAAATTATTAAATGCTGTTCAAAATAAACTGTGAATAAATAAAATGTAAAGCATTAAATTGACTTTTTCCTGTCTGCTGCCTGTAAACAGCTATGTATAGTTGCTGGTGATGAGCTTATAACTGTAAACATTCTTGTGGTGTCATCAACCAATCAATTTCTCATGATGTTATTTTTGTTTCCTGCAGCTCTAGGGTGATTAATCACTTTCAAATCAGCATTTAAAGTTAAAACCAAATGCTGAAAAACAACACAAATCATATACGTAAACTAAGTAACTAGAGAAATTTGTTTTCATATGTGTTTACTAGTACATATGGAATGAATCTAGCCTGAAAGAGCTGGGCGCTATAGAAAAGATATATACTGTATGGCTCTATCCCAGCTGTCCTAATGATCCTTCTTGCTGTTTTTAACCCTTCACATTTACTAGGGTTCAGTGATTCTGCCCTCTGAACTGCTTTGTCAGCATTCTGTAGACGTATGGCTGAGGAGCTCAGAGTTGTCAGCACAGAGTAGCTGGATTCATGAAGGTCACGCAGACGGCACGTAGCACCAGGCTTCAGCAATCTCATCTGGAGTGCAGGAATGCATGTCTGTCAGAGAAAGAAACTAGGACAGGGAGAGAAAAGGGAACACAGGAAAGCCAAAACTTCTTTGTCAGCATGCAAAATTCTGGAACAGGAAATGCAGTCTGACAACTAACTTAATTTTGTGGCAGGAAATATGTCCAGAAAGAAACAGTGAAAAGTGGAGAGAGCAAGCTAGAAGTATGTTGGACTTGGCAGCCACCCAGAACAGCCTCATTATGGAGACTCAGTGAGGCAGGGTGGACTGTACTGTACAGAAACCCATGTTTCTTTCACCTTTGGCCTCATTCTTCTGCTAGTTCAGTCTGAGAAACCCATTTCAGTTAGTTCTTAACCACATTCAAACTCTTGAATGCTCCGGATAGTCAACTTCAAAAACTATCTTCCAGTTTACTGATATGTTGAGTTGGTTCGTTCTCTGAAGTTCATCTGTACCACAGGTCAGAGTTGAACTGTTTATTCCTCAGGAAAAGAGAGGATAGAAAAGTCATTTATGAAAAAAGTGAGCTTGTATACTCTTCCTCTATACTTAACTGGCAGCAAATTCCTCATCATCCAGGTATGACAGAAGTCAGAAGTTTTATTATTGTCATTCAAACATATATAGCAGGCGCAATACATAGTGGACATAGAGTTTCATCACAGGGAATTCATGAATCATGTTTACGGATGAGGTAATACATTTTTTATTATCTGTATGTTTGATTCCATTATTTTCTGTCATTCTAATTGAATTAGCCACAAGGAATGTAAATTTTAATTCTAAATTATTACTGATATGTGACTTTATATGTCAAATGAATTGGTGTGTTACCTCTGCACAGTTTTACATGTACAAAGCAATTGTACTAAAAGTACATTTTATTGTACCCACAGTATTTTCAAAAGGCTTACTATTTTGGCTATACTATTTTACTAAAGGCTACACTATATTGCCAAAATGAATCGCTCATCTGCCTTTAGACGCGTATAAACTTAAGTGATATCCCATTGTTAATCCATAGGGTTTAATATGACGTCGACCCACCCTTTGCAGCTATAACAGCTTCAGCTCTTCTGGGAAGACTTTCCACAAGATTTAGGAGTGTGTTTATGGGAATTTTTGACCATTCTTCCAGAAGCGCATTTGTGAGATCAGACACTGATGTTGGACGAGAAGGCCTGGCTCGCTCCAATTCATCCCAAAGGTGTTCTGTCGGGTTGAGGTCAGGCCAGTCAAGTTCTTCCACACCAAACTCGCTCATCCATGTCTTTATGGACCTTGCTTTGTGCACTGGTGCACAGTCATGTTGGAACAGGAAGGTGCCATCCCCAAACTGTTCCCACAAGGTTGGGAGCATGGAATTGTCCAAAATATATAGAGTTCCTTTCACTGGAACTAAGGGGCCTGAACTCCTGAAAAATAACCCCACACCATATTCCCCCCTCCATCAACTTTTACAGTTGGCACAATGCAATACCAATGCAAGTACCATTCTCCTGGCAACCACCAAACCCAGACTCGTCCATGCCAGATGGAGAAGCATGATTCGTCACTCCAGAGAATACGTCTCCACAGCTCTAGAGTCCAGTGGCAGCATGCTTTACACCACTGCATCCGACGCTTTGCATTGCACTTGGTGATGTATGGCTTGGATGCAGCTGCTTGGCCATAGAAACCCATTCCATGAAGCTCTCTACGCACTGTTCTTGAGCTAATCTGAAGGCCAAATTAACTTTGGAGGTCTGTAGTGATAGACTCTGCAGAAAGTTGGTGACCTCTGCGCACTGTGCACCTCAGCATTCGCTGACCCCGCTCTGTCATTTTACGTGGCTTCCACTTTGTTATAATACCACTGACAGTTGACTGTAGAATATTTAGTAGCGAGGAAATTTCACGACTGGACTTGTTGCACAGGTGGCATCCTATTACAGTACCACACTGGAATTCGCTGAGCTTCTGAGAGTGGCCCATTCTTTTACAAATGTTTGTAGAAGCAGTCTGCATGCCTAGGTGCTTCCATTTTATACACCTGTGGCCATAGAAGTGATTGGAACACCTGAATTCAATTATTTGGATGGGTGAGCGAATACTTTTGGCAGTATAGTGTATGTGCAACATACTTTATTTATTTACACTGACATTGACTTATTACTGAAGTACAAACCAAGTGCAACATTAACTGAATTGTTACATAAGCATTACCTAAACATAATACAAAGAAACCTGCTGTAAAAGGTAATAAATAATTGTGGTCTGTAGTGAGTGAATGAAACAATAACAGAGTGGCATGCGGTGCAACCACTACTTCCACATTTGTTCACAACTGTTGCTATAGTTTCTACGGCAGTACAAGCGGATACCTGGCATAAGGCAGATGTTGGCAACAAGTGACCTAGGACAGTGCACTATTTAAAACCACATATTTTTTTTGGGTTGGTTATAATGTAAATGCACAAATGAAGAAAATATATAACACTGTGCAAGTGTTTTTGCATACTTCAATACAAAAATCTTACACATTGTGCATTTATCATGAATGGAACTAACTGTTGCGAATTGGTTTAATGTAAGTAGACCATCTTGAACACCTATCTGTTATGTACTTGCACGGTAAGAGTTTTTTCAATTTTTAAACAAAAAAGTTACGGATTGCAGCTGTACATTGTTTGTTTGTGCACACATGCATATTGGCGTTTTAAGGTGTTACATTGTGTCTCACTGTTTTTGTCAGGGTATCATACTGTTTTTAAGATCTGAACTTGTCTTGATAAATGAGATTTGGTGAGGCATGTTGCCAGCAGTAGCAGCTGGTGCTATAGTGACTGCAAGCTTGCACAAATAAACGGCCAATTTAAAAAATAATTGCCTATGTATTTTTATTCTATAATTACCAGTACTAAATTAACAATAATAGCTCTAATATAATATAAAGAAAGCTTTTCTGACTTATTGTTCTCATGAACAAAAATGTTTAAATATTTAAAACTGGAGAATGTATTACCCTTGAAACAACTGTGATTGATGTCAGTCTTTTAAAATGTCCCACAGCATCATGTGTTCAAGAAAGAAAAAGCCAGTGCTTTTGACCATTGCTCATTCCTAAATCATAACAGTTGTTAAACAGATCCATAAATCAGCCAACTGAGCTTTGAGCTTTTGAGCTTTGAGTTTTGACCAATTTTTATCAAAATTATCTTAAATGCATGTTTTGTTATTGTGCGGCTCCCTTTTAAAGACAAAGTCAAGAAATTTGTCAATACCCAAACTAATATAGCTGCAGAATACAGGCATAGTTGTGATTTCTTTGTTAGTTTGTTGTCAAAAAGTTAAGATCGATATGTATATAATATGTAGCATCGCTTATTAATTGGAGGCATGATGATTACCAAATAATTTTCATCTCAGACTTTTTTATTGCTGTAACAGTAAGGTACCAATACAGTAGATGTACACAGGGCCAACTGGTAAAGTTGTCTGCGTAAAGTCATATCCAGTCTTTCCACTTTATCGTTATGACAACCAGCCAACTTTTTTTGCACACTGTGTGTGCAAATACTGCAAAACCTGGTTTCTGCTCTTAAATTAATAAATAAAAAAATGAACTGAGGGACAAGTTCAAAATAATTTTCTGTGGTAATAAACATAATCAATCACTTTGCCTGAATAAATGGTCTTTGCCAAGTTCACTCTGAGTGAATGGTCTTTAGTTGGCAACTGGTTATGTAAAGGAGGGGTTGCTATCTGGGTGGCATGAACAGGAAGTGTTAGTACAGTCCTGCCTGTCCTAAAACCATTGATAAATGGAAAGTAATGATGTCATCCTATTTGTCAACTGGTTTCTCGTCCCCAAACAGACAATGACTTGCTGTTGGACGAAGTACACAATAAAACTCTGTGCTCCTATTGGGGAAATATTTGGCTCTTTTCTGGTTTGATCTCAGTTGGACGTTGGACACATTTGAAAGAGGCTTTCCATTCAGGACTGGATTGATAGAGTTTACATGTGTGGCTTAGAATGAAATGAGAGGCCAAAGGATCTGACAGCAGGGACTCAGGCACACTGATAGTGTCCATGTGATCTATATATAACCTCTCTGTTCCTCCGCTCTCTGACTGATGAAAAAGAATGATTTCTGCCCATCAAAAAATCTACTTGGGCATAAAAGATTTAGTGTCTGGAAAATGAAGAGTTGTTTTATATATATATATGTATTTATATATATGACAGAGTTCTACTTACAGTGGTCATTATAAATGGATTTCCACAATGCTACAAGTTAGACAGAATTTGACAAAATAATTAGAAAACAAGGATCATTTGATGCTTGACTCATGAGTCAGCACAATTTGCAGGGCAGGCAGAAGTAATGAAGTGTCTATAGTGTCCCACTTTGCCTGGCAGCGATTAGAAAACGAAACATGCTTCTCTGAAGGACTCTGATTGTTCCCGCTTTGGTTTTGTCTCACTGTCTCATTAGAGGTGAAGTCAGCCTCAGCCCGTCGTGGGAGGAGAAGGTCCAGTCATTAAAAAGGCATTTGTATAGCTGAGGGGAGGAGCAAGGGGAACTGACATGCTCATCAGTGAATGACTTACAGGCTATACATTTTCAGGCCAAGGGTAATTATAATGTTGCAGAATCAGTAACGACAATGGAATTTTTCTGTAGCATTTTGAGGTAATATCCTGTTATACAGGATTTTTCCCGTCCCATGCGTCATTTGCACGCATTCTTCATCAGATCATTTTTGACAAGCATGCTGTCACAAATGATCAGCTGGAAAGTTTGCATACCTTTTATGTTACCACCTCTACTGACTCTTTCTTCTGGATTGATTCCAGTTCCCCCTCCAGCCCTTTATCCCTGACTTCCTCTCATTCTCTCCCCACCCCCATAACTGAAATCTCCTAGAGGATTGAAAGGAATTGAGTCATCCTTTCTGTCCGGTTTCCTGTGGTCACACAAAGTTAAATTTAGCAGGGGAGCCCAAGCTGATATGACTGCGTGTCAAGCCGCAGAGATTGAGATGAAACTCCAGGTTCATTAAAAAGAAAAGACTTACTTCCACAGAAGTAAAGATGGATTGGGTGGGGCATATAGTCTCTTTGTGTCAGTCTTCTGTTAAATTAGCTATCTAAAAAAGTTTGTATCTGACTCATACTTGTTTGTTCGTGTGAATTCAGGGAACAAACATTACTGAGGTTCGCTTGTTGCTTTCTTTTTAGGGTTTAGTAGAGAAATGTTGGCGTAACTGTCCACTAAGGGGAAAGGCAACGAGTGGCATCTCAAGTGCTCGCGCTTCTTTCATTTTATCGGTAATGAGGCTTGCCCTGCCGTGAGAGCAGTTTCTGCCTTCAAACTGCTGACTTCAAAGCCAGGCTTTAGAGAGTATGAAAAAGTTTTAACAAGTCCTCACTTGAAATTTGTTTGAGACTTCAGGAAATTAAGTTAAGGTTTAGACAGCTGAGAACCTTTGCTCCGTCTAATTCAATTGCTCCTTCTCTTTAGAAGAAAAAAAACGACCTGCTAAGTACAAACTGCCATCCTTATGAGTGCAAAAAGAAAATGAAGCTATGCAGAAGAAGGGAGAGAAAACGTTAAGGCTGTGCGTGCATATGACTGAGTGTCTGTCTATGTGTGTGAGGGGTGTGTGCGTCTGTGTCTGTGTGGGAATGATTACATCAGCTTGAGCTAGCCCTATGATTGGTTAGGGAAGTGTGGTTTGATTCACTACCTAAAAGCCTGTGGCTGTAACCCTTTGTGAGAGAACAGAAGGAAGTTGCCTGCCAAGCTGGAAACAGTGCCATCTGCATGCTCTGTCCTGCGTCAAAGCTAGGCAGAGAGAGAAAGAGAAATTGTGTGACAGGTAGGCTGCGCTGAGCTACTGACAAGAAGACACATCTGCAGAGCTTTGGACCTGCTTTTATGTTTATTTGGTTCTTTTCTGTGGAGTTGTGGAGACATTGTGGGAGCGGGTCTGTTTATCAGTTTGTGGACGAGCACACAGGCTGCTGGGGGAAATGCCATCTTGTTCTCATGACTGCTGCCTACTCAGGCCTGGGGAGGTAAGATTACTGCTTCTGGCTACTTGAGACAGTCTCTTTTCCCTCGCGTGACTAGAAGCTAGAGTCAGAGGAGTTGGTTCTTGATTAAAGTAGGTTGAACATAGAAACCTGTAGAATGCAAGCGGGAATCCTTAACAGTCCGTGGCAGGAACAGTTACATTACACAAACCGTCTGAGTACAAATTATGGAATTTGGAAAAGGGAATGTGGTATGCGTGATGTGTGGAAGGTTTTAAACATGCGTGCTGTGGGTTGGAGTATGCTGGATGCATATTATACAAGCGATTGAACCCCTTGAAGTAAGCACAAAATGGCATATTGTGATACTGGGGCAGCGGGACACAATGACACAAGACTCATTCAATGTCGAGCATCAAACTGTTCCAGATGAAAAAAAAAATCTTAGTTTTGCATACTATTAACAAAAATGATGTGTAGACACTAAACGCCCTAGATGTGTTAATGGCTTTACTGTGTATGTCAAAGCTTTAGAAAAGCTTCCCAAATTCTTGTTTGTATTAAAATGTCGTAATGCCAAATGCATCAAAAGCTGCTGTGCAATGCTTTCACTTATTTTATTTCTATCACGCCCCTGGAAGTAAAATTGTCTTGTGACGCAGTAAAAATGTACAAACGTGTAAACGTGTTTTTCCAAACTGTGAGTTTTGTGGTCATTTCAGTAATATCCATTTTTTTTGTCGTTTATTTCAGATCATAAAAATCTTCAGTGAGGATGGGATGGGAAAGATGGTGGAGATCCCAGCCGACATGACGGCACGAGACTTGTGCCAGCTTCTCATCTATAAAAACCATTGTGTGGATGATAACAGTTGGGCACTTGTGGAGCATCATCCGACCCTGGGACTTGGTAACTGGCTAGCTTAGTTTTGTAGGCTACAGGGGTGTATGTGGATTTATAGAGCTGTTTCAGAGTGTCTGTGTGTGTGTGTTAACCTCTTTGGATGCAGTAATTACAAATCTTTGTGCTGGAGTTGAAATTGGTGATGACCATGTAAAACAGGTTGACAGACTTTCTTGATTCATGCTTTTATGTCCTCAGGCAGAAGGTAACTGTTAACAGTGGCTGAGGGGAAATTCCGTCACACAGAGGGAGGTAGTTTTCTAAGTAAAACTGTTATGTTACAACTCTCAGATTACAAATTAAATTGTTGTAAATAGTTGTATAGTCGTGTATAATCAAAAATTGTTTAAAGCAGTGGTTTTGCTTCAGCACCAAAACAGAGAACCAGAATTGTTTATCATGTAAAATCGTATTTTAAATACATGTTTGTCATATACACTGTCCATGCTGGCTAGCTTCTAGCAAATGACACAAATATGTGCCAAAATACTGAGTTTGATTATATGCAGGGCATGGGAAGTATTTTTTCCTCACTTTCAAGTGTGGAAAGCTTGTTTATTTTGTTACATTATGTAAAATTGGGTAGTTCTAAGTAGTTGCGTTCTATGATTAGCATTGTTTTCCCCTGCTGTCAGCAGACCAATCAGAACAGATTGGTTTAGAGTAAAGCCCTTTAAACTCAAATATGGTCAGTGGTTTTTCTTTACGTTGAGGGTTGCTGTCAGCATGCATGTTGTGGGTAAATCTCCTGCCCAGCGTGTGCTGTGTGTTAATTGGTTACCTCAAATAACCTGTGGCGTGAACGTAAGGCTTGCGGCGGCATGGTAGCCTTGACAGAGATGAAATCAGCCCAGGGCAGTTGTACAGGTAGTTCAGTTGTCTGAGGATGTGGTCTGGACAGGAATGCTTTTTCAGTGCCACTATTTGTTTTGTTTGACAAACCAAATTTCCTGTTTTTTTTCAGTGGAGTTTATCACAAACTATTTTATTTTCAGTTTCCCGCTGAGTGTACAGATACTACAACTACTTTCCGTAAAAGCAAAGAGCCACCCTTGTGTTGGTATAAAGAAGGCTAGTTAAAAATCCAAATACACAAATGTGTGTTTACTTCAGCAGTGGTTTTGTATGTTAGTTGTTGGCAAACACCTAGTTCAAACTCTCTTGAACTAAGATCAAATTTCTGTGAATTTTGTGAACAAAAATTATCCACATACCATGAGGTATGGGTATTTTTTTATTGAAATCTGGTTGGGGCAAATCGCCATGCGTAAATGTTATTAATTTATACAGTTTATTAATTGCAATATTTGCTGCCCAAAACAGTGGACATACATTATCTTTTACATTTCTGTTATTTCATCATTTCAAATTACAATTTTGCTGTAAAGGCTTGTTTATTGGCAAGTTCATATTGTCCCATATACTGTGAGCTTTGTTTGTAGCCAAAATGTTTTGCTAGAAATCGACATAAACCTAAAAAATAAACCTACCCTGAAAGGTGTTTACTAGTGTAAGAAGTCTGACAGTTAACCTCAGTCTCACCTATTAGATACACTGCTATACATTTATTAAATTCTGGTTCAGTTATTTATTCCTTATTATTATTTCCTTGTGTCTGTGTTCAGCAAGCCCAGAATTTGGTATCCCAAAGGCATTTGTATTAAACCCTAAACTGGACATTTTAATAACATTTTAATACTAAATGATTCATGCCTTGATTCAATTTCTCTACACTCTACAAAACTATGTTGACATAAACGGTGCATTTAAAAACCAGTTGTAAATGTCCCTCAAGTTGGACAAGTTCGTCATTTTAAACTGGAAACACAGATGGCATTCAGCACATCAAATGTCAAAGCATGTCCATTTCTCATTCGTTATAGACCACTCTGCTGGAATAGTGTGAAGTCTGGTTAAGTGAAGAATGGCATCTCTGTACAATGCCCGACTTGCTTTATACTGGCAAATATTGAACCGCAGGATGATGGAAAAGCTTGTCACTCCAGAGAACTTCTGTATCTCCATGTGTCAGTTCAAGATGAATGTGTTGTGGAGAAGAAGGCATAAAGCAGATCTGTGCTGTAAAGTGAATTAAAGTGTGCATGAATAGCAACGACTGTTAATGTTGGGGTAAACAAAATGGTTGAAAAACAGAGGAATTTTATGAGTTTTTATTAAATCTGCCTGAATTTTTTTTGAATGAGCAATTCACGGTAGTCGCACGCATCAGTTTTCACTCTGTATAAAACTTCATATTGTCTGTGTACTGTGTCTGTGTACCCTCTGTACTGTAAATGTGAATATGTACAGTGGTTCAAGAGCTAATTCTTCTAAATATGTTAAATGTCACAATCATTGGAGTGATTTCCAGCAAGGGCTACATGTACAGTCTCTCACCATATATTGCTGATTGTGTTTCAAGGTTGACCCTAACACTCCCCACCCCCATACCTTCCTGTTGCCAAACAAGCTCTGAGCCCCACCCACAGCTGGATCAAGAACATGTGTATGGGTTCAGGGTCAGTTTTCTGATTGGTCATGGGCTGCATTATCTCCATATGGTTATGGGCTGCACTACCATCCATCAGACTGATCAGGGAGAGATTGTGATGAGGAAAGGAAAGAGAAAGCAAGAGAGAATAGATGCCTGAGAACATAGATCAGATGTGTTTGTTAGTTAGAAAGTCCCTCTGTGGGTTTTATGTGGGTGGGGGTGAGGTGTGGGGGTTTGGGGGTGTAGGGAATAGGGGTGTAACGATACACCAAAGGCACAATTCGGTTCGGTTCACGGTTTTGGAGCCACGGTTCGGTTCGGTTCGGTTTCTGTTTGCTGTGGTGTTAGGGTTGATGTCATCTTAACAGCAATGCTAAGGAACAACAGATTCACTTAATAACAAGAACAACTAAACTTTTTCTTTATTAACTTTGCCATCACATTTTTAGTACAGTCAGTATACCTGAGTAAACAACAAAAATTAAATAAATACCTCCAATAAAGACTAGTCAGAAAAAAACAATTCTCTTTAGTGCAGCCATCTTATATAAGTAAACTAAAATTAAATAAATACAGTAGTAACCGAGTGTGATCGCTCACTCAAGTCACATGACATGACATGCACTTGGAAAATACTAACTTTAGAATATA
>JAZGTJ010006777.1:5250-16982 GCA_036877575.1 Botia almorhae | reverse complement strand
GAGAGAGAGAGAGAGAGAAATGTTCTATGCTAATACCATATTTTTGGACATTTACTGTGGTACTTTTTTAATTAACGTTACATGATTTGAAAATACCACGGTATATAAATATAAAGTAATCAATAAATATCATGGTATGTAGCAAAGTAAAGAAAATAGGATGGTACCTCAAGGACCCTGGTACCCCATAGTAATAAAAAGGGAAATTCTTTATTTAAAATTAATAAATAAAGAAAATAAATAACACACAATTTAATTTTCATTTCAAAATTTACTTCTTGAATGTCATTTAAAAGAGCGTGAGAGAGGTCCAGTCAGATGTGCCACAGCACACAGATGTGCCACAGGAGACTGAGATACACAAAACCCCTGTTAGGAAAACATTTCCTATGTCCTTCATACCATCAGCTTCTGCTGGCTTATCTGTTGCTTACATGGCTAATTATTAGCTCATTATTAGAGCTCCCTAAAGCATCACTTTCCTGCAGTGGTGTGAGTGACAGAGTTATCAGTGACGGAAAAGGTGGAGCCCAGGAGTCAGGATGGTCAGTTTCTAAAAGCAGCTGGTAATCAAGTGATTTGAGATAGCTCTGTGCTAATGCTTCCTTTTTGACAACATCTCAGACTGTGCTATCTGCCTCACCAGGCCTGTGATGTTTCATTTAAAGGATTTGTTTAATCTGACAGTTAAAGCGATTATTCACCCAAAAATGCTAACTCTGTCAACACTTACTCATACTCACTTATTCGATAAACCTTTTTCTTTGGAACACAAAAGGAGATAATGTTAATAAATATCTGGTTGGGTGGATTCAACACAAGGACAGTACATAATGGGTCACTTTAACTAATAACGCACTCAGGAGTTCCATCAAGAAAGTATGTGAGGCTCACTGCGGTTTTGGTAAAAAATAACAACACAACATTAAGGCAATTCCACATTAAAATCATGACATCACTTAACAACAATGTTATTTATAACAGAGACAGTGAAGCTATAGTCCAGCTTCCCTTGTGAAAATACAATTAGTTACACAATAAGCAGGATCAGACAATCAGCAGAATCAGATTTATTTACTAACAAAAAACAATAATATACAATAATATATTATTTTATATATAAAATAACAATAAAAATATCAATTAGGATGCTAGCATTAACTGATCTGAATTCATTTACACTTAATATGTTAATAAAAATACAAAACACACTCTTTTACATAACTTAGCTGAAATGTAGTGATAAATGGCAATATTTTATTAAACATTTTGTAACAAATAGCAGCCATAAAATGTTTTGCAGGAACTGAAATGATATGATAAGCAGGAAGCCAGGAAGGATGAAAGCTATTCTCTATTAGCCATCTGACTCTCCAGTCAGTACTGTATGAGATGTGATGTCTTCACATCTCATACAGCTAAATGACTAAATGTAAATGTCTTTGTAAGCAAATGCTTAGGTTTCTGTCTGCATGACAAATTACAGACTCTTTCCCAAGTCCCTGTGAGGTGATGAGCCATTTGTATTTAAGCCCTGAGTAAGGTGAGAATTGAGCTCATTCACACCTTATGGGCAGCAGGGATTCTGGGAACATTTCCCCAAGTCACCCTCAGGGTTATTAAAACATTAGCGTCTAGTATCTACACTCTAAACCCTCTTCATTCCAAAGCAAACCCTGGTGAGTCTTATCAAACCTGTTAAAACACGTCTGGGTCATATTTCAACCCGAAACAAAGGAAAGACATATAAATTAAACACTGATTTAGGAAAGTTAGACATTTTTAGACAATGTTTGCAATTTTCACAAAAACATTATTAGTAATTTCTCATTACTGTAATGAAAATGGACAAAAATAGGCTTCAAGAGGGTCAAGAAGCATTATTTGTCAATTGCACAATTCACACTGGGGAAACTGGGCATTAAATTTTTTGTGACATGGCTCAGATTTACAGTCACATATATAGGACCATATACCATTTACTTAAACGTGACCATATACAATTTAAAACACTAATATAGAAGTCTAAGTGTCCGGTGGCAGTTATAAAGTGACAGTAGTAAATGAAGCTTAATTTTGAAAAATATAGTATCTTATGTTTGATTTTGAGGTGAAATGTGATCCGGACTGGTTTAATGAAATTCACTAAACATAAGAACATTTTTATTCATATGGTCAGTTTCTGGCAGGCAAGGTGACTCACAACATCTTACTGCTAAATGACCACAATTTGCTCCTAAAATGCTCTCACCCTTTGGCTTCTGTGGATCTGTTATCACCTGTCTGTTTAATTAGTGCTGGTATTAGGGGTATTTACAGAATAACACGCAGGTCTGAGGCACCTCCTCTGGAAAGCCGGATGACCAGACTTCATACAAACCACCGTTTGACACACTTCTGTGAAGAGGAAGTTGTCGTTTATCAAAGCAAAAGCCATTATTTCACTTACCTGTCTACAAAGCAGGCAGACAATTTTACTGCTTAGTTACCTTGGAAGCAGTATACCCCCTTTTCTCTAATCCTCTAGGGCTTGTCTTGCTCCATCTGAAAAGGACATATGTTATGGCATTTTGGAAAGAGGCAGGGGGATGTGGGAGAACTAACCTGGTTCCAATATTTTAACCCCACAGAGACAGTTATGCTCTGTGAAAGATAAGAACATCCTGGGTCACAGCATGGAAAATCAGTGCAGAGTCAGATGTCTGGTGGTGGAGATCTCCCGAATGCTCTTTGTTTTTTATGAGGAATATGGGTAGAGACGTGAGTTTCTGTTTAGGCACAAACAAGTCTTGTATAACTAGAACTAGAACATTTAAAAGTTTTGCATACAAAAAATAATACAGTACAATATTCAATAATACATAAATAAAAAATGTGTGTTGTTACACTATATGAGATCATCTTTTTTTAAATTTGTAAATTTGGTTTTTAAAACCAGGATACAAAACCAACGCTAGAGAAAACACACAGATTTATATGTAATTAGACCCTGGCCTCAATACCTTATAGTTATTGAGATGTAGTTCTTGTGACAATTTCCTCATGTCACAACTAGCCCCATTCTTCCATACATCTGACAATCTGGCCTAAAATGTGCCAAAGCTATTGAAGTGAAAAGCTATTCCAGATTAACACAAATGTAAAGCAAGGACGTGTTGGATCTTTTGAAGTGACAGGCATGGCTGTCTGCCTGCTCTGTGGTGAGGTGTCTGCCTTTCTTTTGTTTCAGAAGGCCAAAAATGTGCAGCTGAAATTAGCATGACTGTTGAAGAAAGGCAAAGGAATCTCTGGCCAGACTTTGGACTCACATTTTCCACTATCACCTCCTCTACACACCACAGTCCCTTTAAGATCAAGGTAACACTTTCTATTTAAGACAGAGCCATAGAAGCCCAATATGTGAAGCATGAACAATGCTAATGTGCCATCAAAGCTATTTACTACAACCAAGCTTTAAAGGATCAAAGGGCACCAGTGTGGAAAAATAGCCATGACTTCCACCATGATGCACGCAAAAGAGCATCACCTGAGTCCCAGATCACTTACTGTTCCAGAACTTCAGTGATTATCCAAAGGCGTCACAAAGAAACATGCAAGGAATGTGACCCCTGGTCCTGTGCTTTCACCCTGGCCTTCATGCATGTGGCTGACTTAACATCAGAGTAAGAGCTTGACTGTTCAAGTTGCCATCTGTGAGGAATTAAAGCCTTCACAGCTAAGTGTCACTAAGACAAGTGTGGGGAAGTTTCCAATGGGGGGTGGGGGGCACAGGAGAATGAAGAGGGTGGGAAAACAAGTTTTGGGCATTAAGATGCCAGTTTATCCTGCTGACTCTTGAAACACTTGTAATTTGCAGTTATTGAACTCCACTGGTACAACCATGACTCAGCCCAGGAGGGGGTGACTCCTTAGCTAACTACAAAGGCAGATGCTACGGAGGGCCTGTCTCGCAGTGCCTTGGCAGCACCGCTTAAGGTCTGCTAAATGATCACAGGGCTTGTCGGACCCACAACAGCCTCAGCACCCTCCAGATGTCGCAATGAACACAGTATATGGCGCACAAATACAACTTCCTATCAGTCCAGAAACATTCTTGTGAGAAACATAATAAGGGGGAAATGGTTAAGGGAAAAGACCACCAATTCCTATTTTGAATTGCATAAATCTTCGGCAGATGAAAGCACCGGGATTTTATCATGCTCTCCATGTCATTATCCATGTCATTATGGGTAATTGGGGCTTCAGGGTAGGAGAGAGGTCACATTTCAAGTCACATTTCTAGTTTAAGAGGAAAACTGGGAAACACGAGGGGAAACTGGAACATGCACTTGACTGTAAAAGCTGTATATTTGCTTTGGTAATGCTATATTTTGAATGTTGACTTGGTTGTTTTTAGACTTTTCTTTTAGGCTAGACCTGGCAACCCTGCTTGTGCATAAGTGAAAATATTTTGAATGTGTGTATAATCTGAGTCCACCATAACAAAATATGCTGAAAACGTTTTCTGCTTGCACAAGTTTCTAAGAATTCATGTTGTCACAACATAAGATTATCATGCTTTATCATTTGCATATGTACAATCCCCTATTGAATCTGAGCAGCTGAACATGTATTGTTGTCAATCAAGTGTTCATATCAAAGATAATGCTTGCTAGTCAGCAGTGATATTCTAACCTCAGAATGCATGGGGTGGGTGGGGGGAGGGTTGGGGTGGGCAGGAAAGCTAGGGCCTGTTTATAAAACAGAACTGCAAAGTATTCTGTAAAAAATTCTGAAAAAAAACAAATTTTAAACAGTAATGCTTATTTAAAGCAACAGGGTTTGAGTCTGTTCCAGCATCTTTAGGAACAAAGCCTTCCCAAATGTCAAGGGGGTGTTACTGAGAAACGGTAATAAGAGGCTGTCCAAACCTCCACACAGTTTTCTTCTTGCAGCTTTTTATTGTCTTTTACTACACCACTGGTTACCCCGAAAGCCTTGCATTCACAACTCTTTGACTCATCACCATGAAAGTTGCTCAAATGTTAGGGAAAAATCAAAGTGGTCTAGATATGTTTGTTAGGACCTTGTGGATGCTGGGGAAGGGCTGACCACCACATGCAATCTCTGGGGTTTGTTCCTGTTCCTTTGCTTCACAAGATGAGGTTTTGCAGCAGCGACGGGACGCTTAGACTCCAGGAAATCACAACTGAGCTAAATTTAATACTCTATTTGTCTAGGGACGCATGGGTGTCATTTTGGCAACATTTTTTAGAGAATTATAAGATTGTTTCCCTAAGAGGAAAAAAACAGGAGGGAAAAAGCTTCCCTGGAGTATTAAAATGGGTTGTCATCCACTACTACTGTTCTTTTGGGTTGTGTTTCCAGTTGACTGAACACATATGTATGTACCAGACAGATCTAAATCGGATTCTGATTAATGGAACAAAATACATATCCATTATTAATAATAAAAAACATCTACCATCTGCTACCTCTAACTACAGCAGCCTTACAGTCTTAGCCATACAACAGACCTACATGTGATTCAAAATACACATTTTTATTATCAACTGTATTTTTAACAACTAATAGCTCAGAATTTCTACAATTTCCTAGCATTTGGCATGTTCCAAATTTATTTTAATGACAGTATGCACTTAAGCGGCAAGCCGCAAGTTTAAAAGTCCTAAACCTAAATAAATAACTAATAGGAATCTGACATTTTCAATGTGGTCTCACATGGACGCCACTGCATATGTGTGGGGCCAATAAAAAAAAACTTTCAGAGCATTTCACATTTCAAAACATTTTATTTTTATAAATTAAATACAAGAAAAGGCAAGGATGGAAAGAAAGAAAGAAAGGGGGGAATGATGCATGATGCATGCCAGATTTAAATTGTATGAGGGACCTAACAGCAAACATTTTTATTACTTCATATAGGGTTATTTGATGTGAGTCAAATTGTTACTAGTGTATTTTCATACATTCATTCAGTGCTGAGCTTTCCATTGTGAAACCCAGTGAGAATGAAGCTCACAGGAAGTGGCCACCCTTCCCTCTCTGCACTTCCACGTGTTCTCTCCATCCCTCTTTTAACCTCTGGTCGGCCACCTGATGGTGGCATTTTTGAAAAGCTGTGGTTACTACGGACATCAAGTCAGCTAAAAAAACAAACTATAAGTGAGCCACTTTTTCCCCCAAAGACTGTTGTGCTTTCCAATTATTATACTCTTTATCTGAGTATCCCAAACAGCCAGACACAAATGACACACTGAACCATTAAAGTGTTGCAGCAAAAATAACATTAGTGTTAGTAAGTGAATCAGTTAACATTGGTCATTTAAATGCATTGAATTTATATATTAATAAAATACTTGAAAATATTACAATTTTGAAAAAAATGCCATAATGCCAGAGCCTCGTTTGTGAACATATATAAAATTGGTTGGAGTACAAAACAAACTCTTTAATCAAAGTAAAAATATATAATACCAAATATATCATTTATTTGGTATTATATATATCAATATATATATAATACCAAATAAATACTGAGATATATTTGCAACCATTGGAAAATATAAAGATATCATTGTTTTCTATAGTAAACAGTTCTAATTGATATGCAGTTAGTCTTTCATTTGCACATTCCCAGTGACTGGTTAGATTTCCTGCCCTAGTTTACTGTGTAACCTAGTTTATCACATCAGCACTTTCATTTTCCCTGTTCAGACGCTACAGAAAACCATTGAAGTCCAACCGTTGAGTCCGACCGTTGAGTCCGACCGTTGAGTCCTGATTACAGATAAAATTTTGAAAACATTTCCCAGTATAGGCTCAGATTTAAAATTACAGTTTATAGTTGAAGACTACAACAGGTCCACCACCACAGCCTCTGTGTGTATGTGTGTGTGTTTTACTTCCTTAGTCTGCTGCTATATCAGTCAGATACAGTTAAGGTAAAAGAAAGGTTCATTGTGGTTCTGTTTCAGCGGTCACTAACTTTTTCTCAGCTCTTTTGTGTGGCTTTGCCTCTGCTCCTCCTCACAGGATGGTGGCGGTTGTGCACAGTGACATCAGACACCATCGGTGTCTGTGCTGCAGACAGTAGCATTACAAAGAGGCCCTCATTGAGGGGAGATTTCTTTTTAGTGATGGGCCGTTAGTCTGTTCACCTGGGACAAAGTGATGTCATAAAATTCAGTCAGTAGCACCACAGATGCTAAACAGTCTTGAATGAGTTGTTGTTGTGGGCTAGATGGTTTGTGGATCAAATATTTAGTGGGATGTTGTATTATCAGCCAGTCACTATGATAATGACTGGATAGCTATACATTATTCTGTTTATTACATGGCTGCAAACCAAATAAATCAATAAATGGGCATGAAATAGCCCATATATATATAGGAAATTGGTTGCCTTGGACAACAGCTAGTGACACAATTTATTTTTCAAAAATATATTAGACCACAACCACAGTGCAACAATCAACCAGAATCAAGTATTCTCGAAGAACCTAATGCCTTTACTTATGTCTTATCAGCTTTCCTTCTAGTAAAAATGCTCACATGTTCTTATATTAAAGATGGGAATTCAACACTTTTTGAAAGATTAAACATTCCTTGACGTCATGTCATAACAGTTACTCTGTAGTAGTTGTTGTAAAAGAATTGTTGTGAAATCGAAACATCTAATGAGGACGTTTGTTTGGGGCCCCATGCGTTGCTAAGTGTCATTATAGGCTCAAGAGGGGTCAGCTAAATCAGAGAAGCATACACAGGTCAACAACAACAAACCTTTAGGTGACCCTGCTGGACGTGAAACACGTTCCTTTGCACACGCATGAAGAGTGCAAAAGGAAACTCTTGCGGGAAATGTTTCCAGGGACCGGCTGCTGAATGGCTGATCGCCGTGGCAACAGGATCACTTCATCAGTCGAAGTGAACAGATGGTGGGTGTGCAACAGGCAGCATATGTTCCAATGAGCTGAGGCCATTACTACAGATGGAGGGTGGGAAGGAGGCAGGCTCTGAAACATAACCTGACATTTCCTCCTCATTTGGCACTGCATTGTTACGTATCACAAAGAGAGATTATCTCAAAGCAGTGAATAGCAGCGCAAAATCTCTTTAAAGGCAAATGAGTCCCTCACATTTCTCTACAAACTTAACCAGACTTTAGGTGGATGGGCCATATTTCATGCAGTGGGCCGGGACAAGGGAGGGCCGCACTGTTCGTTCTGACTGATATACGGCTGTCCTGTTGCCTTTGGAAGGATTTTATGCCATTTCTGAGGAGAGCAAGTTTCACAAGTCTTAACTTGAAATGCCTCCACATACAACAACAGGTCACTGCAGCAAAGTGATGCCACTACAACTGCAGGATGGACTTAAACGGCCAAGCTTAAAGCCCACATGAAATCAGAAAACCTGTTTTGCTTTCTTAAAGGAACAGTTCCCTTAAAAATGTTGCCATTATTTACCTCATGTCACTCCAAACCTGTACATTACACGTTTTTAAATCATACAGTAACACTTTGTGTGAGGAACAGACCACAATTTGAAGCTGCAATCTCTTTTTGAAACATAAAATTGCAAGTTGCTTGCAGAATTTACTTCTTAACATGGATGATAAGGTTAAATTCTAAACAGCTGCTGTAAGAACAAGCTAAAAACCCTCCAGCATTCCAGCACCCCCCACACAATTAAGTACATGTGACAAGTGACATTTGACATGCTTCTGGTTTTTGTTCATTTTTAACCAAAAAAATTATGGATTGCAGCTTTAATTCACTCTTTATTATAATTATGTATCTCATTCGAAATCATGTCTAGATAGGAAACGCCTTACTATTTCAACTATGCAAGATGAAGAATTATAATGCAGAGGGGCTCATTCTCTGTGAATAACGACCTAAATTTGGGTTTTCTTTTCTCCTTGGGATTATGGATAATATAGTTGTTTATTGGGAATTTGGTTAATAACATGATTTACTTACAATAAATCACACTGATTGGCTGTAAAATAAGCATGTCATCACCTCCTCTAAGCAGGTTTGTCTTGTAATTAATGTGTCTTTTTCTTGACCGTTGCGACATATAATGGCATGTTTTAGGCATGTATATGCTTTTCCTGTTTTTAACATTATACAGTAAAAGAAAATAATAAAATTTCTACAATTTTCTTATATTTTTAAGTCTGTATGCACAAGGAATACATAAGGCTAGTCAAAAAATAGTTGTCTATTTTTCTTTTGTCGGTTTGTGTCTTGGTGTGAGTCCATGTACAATTACGGCAAGAGCATCTGGGGCCAGTTTCTGAGTTTAACAGTCCACTATTCATAGATCCACTGCCATAAATATCATTGGCTACGTATGTATCCATTACACTTCAGTATTTTTAGAATCATGCAAATTTAAAGCAGGGGTCTCAAAAGCGAGATAACTAAATCATAACACACCACCATACCTGATGTTACTGTAATATTAGACTGCTGTTTGTTAGGTCAGGAAGCAATTATAGATCTTCCGAGACAGTGACAGTGGGTAATTTTTAACTATGGAACCACTTTGTTTTGAATGAAAAACCCATAGTCATGTCATGGAAGGGTGGTTATTATAGAAAAAAGATTCAATCTATAATTATCATCATTACCAACATCATCATCAAGCAAATATCTTTATGTCCTCATGGTGTCTGATTACATTATAATTATCATGAGAACACACTAGGTTTATTTGGGATTAATAGATGCAGAACCAGAATGTGAATTGCAGGGGGTTATGACCACCTCAATTAAGTGTTTAAACTCCCACCCCCACAGGAAGTCACAACAAAAGGTTGGGGGTGTCCTAAGCAGTTAGTATTATACACGTTACATGATAAGTTGCTATAGCATTTTCAAACATTTGAGTAACCACCAAGTTTAGATTTCCAAAAGCATATTTTCCTTGGCACCAAAATCTTGTCAGTACTCTTTGCTGTCCGTAGCCTACAAGAGCCAAACAGAACAAATCATGTTTATCTGAGGTTACTATAGCAACAGTATGCTGCCTAAGTATCTCCCATTCAAGATCAGTATGGGATGGTGGTATATCAACATAATTTTATTTATATAATGTGTATGTCAGTTTATAAAACACCTATAAACCAAAACTATTTTAGTTTAAAGAAGCTTAAATCTCACACCCATATGGCTTCAGTTTTTTAGGGGGTTCCAAAAAACTCCTTGCCCACAATCTCTTGTCTCCATTACAGCCCAGACCCTCATTCCCCATTCCAGACCCCAAAGCCGCAGTCCTGCCTGCCCTCAAACCCACAAGGAGAAAGAGAACATGAATATACAGAGACAGAAAGAGAGTGGCAGATAATTGTTGGCTCCATCGTGCCTGCTCTTTCACCATTCAGCTCTCTCATGCTCTGTGAAGGAAACAGTGATGACAGGGTGCCAAAGTCTGGCTTCTTGCGGCAGCCTATGTCCAAACCTCCACCCCACAGTGCCTGTTGCCACAAACGCTGTGTTCCCCACTGAGGCTGCAGAGACGACTGCCTCCTACACTTAACCGGCCTGCTACTGAATCACCCTCACGCTAACGCCAACGTCAGCCCATGGAGCTGTGACCACACGGCCATGAGAATAGAGGCTATATTTACCATTAGCACACACACACACACATGTAGGCATACACTATAATTAAACTGATAAAAAGGACAATGTGTTGTAGTGTTACTAATCTTGTGGTTTTATTTATTTAGTTTAAAATAGGACCGGGATACACAATCAGCAGACGGCCTGCGCCAGCTCAAAGCTGGTTTAAACAAATGAATTTAGAACCAAAGAACAGCATTGCTCAGGAAATGATTTTAAAATTCATTGATTTAAAAACATTTAAAATTTTTCTACCAGGAAAATGGACCAAAAATATTCATGATTCATCTAGTACAACTACAACAATTTTCTTTTTAAAAAAGGGACAAGTTCTTTAATATCTCCTGCCCCAATTCTTGTAGGAATTTATTGGCAAATACACCAGCACAGGAAAGAAAACGGCACTTGTCAAGTTATTTTACAGGGTCATACCATTCATAAGATATCATTCACACATTATTACCGAAATACCAGTAAACTCTGTGATTCTGTGAGTCATTGCTGCACTCCCCCTGTTGTTGTGCTTAAAAACATGGTGGGATATGACACTGTCTTCAAATGCATGTGCTCCGTATTTTTGTCTGTGTTTTCAGTTTTGTGCTACTCTACAGTTTTTGTGCTACTCTTGACTCAACAACATCGTAATGACTTCAAACTGAACTTAAGGGGAAAAACCGCTGACCCAAAGCAGACTTCTTACGTCACTTTGTTTTGACCTTGTTTATCTAATAATTCTATTCTTTTTATGCATAACATCATACAGGCTGAATGTTACTGAATTTACTTTATGTTACAACTTCCCTGGTTCAACTTTACTGGTTAACATGTACAGGATCAATGTACTGGTATTTTAAAAGGTCCTGTTCACACATGATGTCTTAGCAGTAATTTACCACTAAAAAGTGTATGTGTAAAAGGGGCATGTGTGTTATTTTATTATCTTATTTTATTTTTAAATGTAATCATTATACTGTAGTTGGTGGTAGATTACACGTACAAGGCCAGCAGTTCATTTTGCTTCATACCTCATACCAACGTATTTAGTAACCTTACACTTGAAGCTGAAGTTTAATTAGTGTGATTTCACAATGGAAGACA
>JAZGTJ010006776.1:0-24182 GCA_036877575.1 Botia almorhae | reverse complement strand
GTTGTAATGTGATCATATTTGATCTTATTAAAGCCATAGGGCTGCTATGCATGTATGCATGGTCTTGGTTAGAGAATGCAAGCTCAGCTGTTGTAAATGCATCTGTGTGTTTTCATTTTTTTACTGGAATTGCAAAAAACTGACCATTCTATAATGTTCTAATTTATACAGCCCATGTTAACTATGGAACACATTTTAAAAGTTTATTTGCAGGTAAAATTAAAAAGGCTTTTATTAAATATTAATAATGGGTTCTTATGACACAGCAAAAAGTGTGCAAAACAGATTTTTGTGTGTGCTGTCTCTCGTAGCAGTCCAAGTTAATAAACCATCAGCAGACTGTGCGACTGTGTTTTGTCCGTTTCCTGTTAAAGCATAACACATCTGTAAAGATGGATATTTACAAAAACCAAAAATAAATAACGGGAGTACATGAAAGTCTTTAGTACATGGACGTCCTCCAGAGGCTGAATCTGCACTACTTTAATTTTAGTTTACTTCAGTATGTAATATTGAAAATGACCTCACACACTGTTGACTGTGCCAGAGCCTGGATTTGTTTTGGTCTCGTCCTTCCCCTTTCTCTGTGTATCATGTAAGATGCACATAACAGAGCACTGCTTGTTGCTCTGTTACCTGAAATAAAGCCAATATCACATACGAATAAAATATTGATATGTGTTGTGATGTGGAATCTGTTTTGGGATTAACATGTGACTCATCTTGAAAGTTTGACTTGGCTTGCTGGCTTTTCAGCTATTTATTGTAACGCACACATACAAGAGAGGTCATTAAAGCACTGAGGTGCTGTCTTTGGTGTCTTTTATCTGACCCTTGACTAATTTGCACCAGGCCACTCATCTGTTTCTATGACCAGTTTGGTGATGTCCAAATCCCTTGTCGCCATGGAAATCCCTGTGTTTGTCTATTGACCATTGTCATGTGTTGTACACACTTGTTGTTTCTCAGAGGTTTCTCTTTTACAGCTCAGCCTGAAATGACCTTCCTTTTTGGCTGACATCACTGCGCCCACACAGCAAACCGCTATTTGACCATTTTTTGACCGCTAGTTGATTTAATTTAGGCTGTTGTTGTAAGTAATCCATCCTTTCTGAGGCCTTGCCAATAGTTCACACCGTTAGTTAATGACAGTTAACATTAATGTATTAAAGATTACTGCAAATAATACAGCAAATGACAAAAAATAAAAGACTTAAAAAATGAGCATTACTACTGAGATATCGTCGAAGATGACCTTGATATTTCAGCCGCCACGTCTCTTCTAAAAGTCTTCCCAAAAGTGGGTGTGTACTGCATTGTGGAGAACTACTTGTGTGTTAATAATGTTGGTACAAATTTAGGGTGCCCAAGGGATCACATTGATTCTTATCTGGTTTAATGGCTGTCTTACCGACATCAGCACGGGAACCTGACTAGCATACATTCACGAGGCCCAGGCTTTGTTGCATTCGATATTTCACTTTTAAATACGTCAGATTACAGATGTGAAATGTGTCATAAATAGCATTTCATGTTGACTTGAATTGATACTTAACCTAAAATTTCTTAGGAGAAATAAAAAATAGAAACACATGAGACAGTTATTGGCATGCAGTAACTATAACAGTGATGTGGATCGCATATCGCATGTCATTTTGTTTTGGCTGATTTTGAAGAATAATGTTTGAGTTGAAATTGAAAGCTTTGACTTTTGATTACATATTTTGATATCTTGGCAAATCTAAGTGTGTTGTGACATTGTTGAGATCACTTCTGAAACTCTAGACGAGAACTTTGAGATTACTGGAGTCCATTTCTCAAGAGAACGATCTGAGAAGCAGGAGGCGTCTCTCTTTTTTTCCATTTAATCACTTTTATCTGGGAGAAACGATTGAGATAATAAAGATAAATAATCTAGTTTGTGATTTTCCTTTCCTGCAGCTTCAGATGTTACGTGTGCCTTTGTTTAACAGTAAACACGCATGCAGCAACAAACTGCATGTTTTCTCGCATTGCGAGCTAGAGCCACACCCCCCAGATGATTTTTGACATCTCTGCAGTGCAGCAGTTTATCTGCTTACATGATTCCTCTGGGAGGACACGGAGAGCCGTTCTGATGTAAGGAAGGGGCTGTTTGTGTGCTGTAGAGCTCTGTGCTGAATGCCAGGGGTTTCCCTCACAGCAGAAACAACTTACTCTGGCACAGCACACTGTTTTCATCATTTATTCTTCAGAAGGGCCAAGCACACCATTTATGAGAAACGAACCACTCACGCTGGGCTTCTTTCATCTGTTTGTGTTTTGTTGTCATAGTTAGCAAAACTAGGTAATTATAACAACGAATTTGATGTTGGATCTTTTGGCAAGGGCAAAGGTGTATGAGTAAAACACTTGCAGAATTATAGCTTTCTAAAAGAGAAAAATCTGACATTGGACTGTAATTCCAAACCTCTTGGCAGAAGCCTTCCAGATACAGATCACATGTCTGTTCATAGCTCTGGCTGAAGTCATTATTAAATGTTAAACCTTGAACTGTAATTGACATCACTTTTTTGTGTGTATGTGTGTGTGTATACAGGTTCGGCTATGCTTGTGAGGGCTAAATGTTTGCAAACATCCCTACAAACATAGTAAAACATGCTGAACAGTAACTTGTGAGGATATTTGAAGGGTTTCTCACAATTTGACACGCTCACCATTCAGCCAAATCATGATTCGCCTCAAATCTAATAATGTCAACAGGTTTGTGAGAGGATTAGTGTTCCTGTAGCTTAATTGGTAGAACATGGTCCTAGCAATGCCAAAGTCAAGGGTGCAATTTCCAGAGAATGCACATACTGATATAAAATGTAAGCTATGGCTTGAAAACACTGCAAGGTAAACCATCAGTGAAGGAAAGTGACGTGATGTTCAGGCACCCATGCTTGGAAATTTGTCCTCTGTATTTAACCCGTCCAAGTTAGTGCGCACAGATTAGGGGTGGTGAGTTGTGAACACACACACACGAAGCAGTGGGCAGCTGCTCACATGGGCACCCAAGGAGCAATTGGAGGTAAGGTGCCTTGCTCAAGGGTATCTTTCCTCAGATGTTTCTTGTCACCATTGGGAATCAAACCAGTGACCTTCAGGTTACAAGTCTAACCAACAGTCCACAACTGCCCCAAGAGGTTATTTAGCCATGTGAATGTAAATGCTTACATTTATGGGTCAGGTTAAGGGTATTGTAAATATAGTTGTGTAAATATAATGCATGTGTGTGTTTGTCCCCTTGCAAGGACGAAACATGAGGGTCCATATCAGTGCTTTTGGAGACACTATCACATTCAAGTTTATTCGACCCCACGAGGGCAGCAGATTGGAGGGATACATTCTGGGCTATGGCAGCAGCATGTTCTCCAAACAACTGATCCAGCTACCTGAGGATGGAGAACCCTATGAAACTGAGACAGGTACACTTTAAATAGAAGGTGCTACTGATGTCATAAAAGAACGATTTGGATGTATGGTTCTGTAAAGAACTTGACATCTGCAGAACCTTTCTGATGCACACAATGGTCTTTGTAGTGGAAAAAGGTTTTTTAAACTATATAAAAGTAAGAAGGAAAGTGTTCTTTAAAGAACCTTTTACTGAATGTGTTTTTAGGGAACCAAAATGGTTCTTCTATGAAATCGCTTTAGCCATAACACTCTTTCTTTCAGTTATTTATTTGATTATCCTCTCTGCTGTAGATGCTGAGCCCAAATATTTGATTGCGGTGCAGTCAACGAGCGCTGATGAACCAAAGAAACAGTGCACAGGTAATTTATACCAGAATATCATCAAAATAATTAACAATTTGCACAAACTGTAAGTGTTAAAATGTGTAAAAAAGGTTTAATAAGGCATATGCATGCAATACAATGTTACGGTGGAGGCTCCAGTCTCCTCTCCAATGCATATGCAGCGAGAGCCGTCTCCAGAGTACTGAACATTCCGAATGGAACTACATTTCCCATGAGCCTTCATCGCTGATTACACCGGGAAGAAGCACCTGCGCATCATTATCCTCTATGCATATAAACCGAACTGTTTCAACAACTCATTGTGAAGTCTTGTTTGCCCTGGTGACAATTCTGAGCGTTTATTTATTGTGAGCTATTGGCGTGCTGTGTTTTGACCCTGTCTGCTTTTTGATTATTGCTGCCTGCCCTTTGGCTTTTGTCTGTTAATTGGTTTTGTGAATGATCTCCGCCTGCCTCGACCTATTGCCTGTTTTTGACTTTGTTTGTATGCTGCCTGCCCCTGAATATTGCCTGCTTAACGTTTCTTTGCCCATTTCATATTAAAATAGTTCCATATGGATCCGACTGATTCTGACCCTTTATTACATACAAAATATAACACTTAAGATAAACACTTTTCAAGCAAAACATTTCATAAAATTAATTGTAAAATGTTTTAAATAATAAAAAATAGTTGTGTGAACTTGAGAGGACTGACATCCACTAAAAATAACTTTATTTTTGTAAAATAAAAATAAAGTTGGTTAAAACTGCAAAAAATTGCAAAAAAAGAGAAGAAAATAAGAAAACTACCATCAAGTATTTGCAGATGCCACTTGGTTTGACTACTGCTTAAGTTTCCAAACCCTTATTTAGCCATTTGTGTTTAATGCATTGTAGCTGACTTCCAACTTTTGACCCCTAGGAAAAGTGGACCTAGAGAAACCATTACACATTGTGATTGGCTCGGTAACACAGTCCTCAGTGCTGCTGTCTTGGGGGACGCTGCTGACAACCCCCTTCACAGACTCCAATGTGGACGATTGTATTGACGATGGGTATGTTTGTGCTTGTGTGCAGGAAATGAATAACAAATAACCAGATGTCCGGATCACAGACAAGAAAATTTACTACAAACTGAAACAAAACTGTAAAAAAGTAAACGGCAAAACACTGTAATATAAAAAGCAGATGTTATTTTTTAAATTAAAAAGTAGTACATCTCACACGTGTACGTTCATGCAGACACACATATCATTGTGGGGACTTTCCGATTTTTTTATATCGAGCTAATAAATATATTTATTCCCTAAATCTAACCTTCGCACTAACCTTTGGCATTTTCACATTTTCATTAAGATTTTATTTACTGGGTTTATTAAGCTGTTATTCTTGCGGGGACTGTTGGCTGGTCCCTTCTTACAATATAGGTGATTTACCGTCTGTGTGGGGACATTTGGTCCTGACCCACACAAACACACACTGGAAAGGCTAGTGGAAAGCTTAACCTCAGCCCTCTATTAAAGAACCAATCTGATCCTTCTACTCTATTAAAAACCCTTGCCAGGGAGACACTGGCAAAGACTGAAAAAAACAACAGCTGCAGTTTGTATCTTTATTAAAAATGTGCTCTGTTTTTAACCAGGGTGTTGCTATGCTGTTTTTTTAGGTTTTTTGGGGCTTTTTTAGCTCATTGCTTAACGAATGGGTGTTTTAGGTGGTCATATAATTTCTAAATGAAATTTAGATTTAGAAATTTAGAAATTTATGAGTAAAACGTATTTACTGTGGTTCTATATTCTCCACCCAGACATTTCACAGTACGCTACAGAGAGAAGGAACCCAGCAATACCTGGAACTACCAAACCTGTCCAACCACCAGCACAGTCATAGACAACCTCAAACCAGATGCTCTGTATGAGTTTGAGGTTCGAGCAGACACTGAAACCACTAGTGGAGTCTGGAGCCCACCAGTCATCCATATCCCAGCAGGTGTGTCCCTGCAGAACTACTGATAGCAGCATAATATAACTGTCATTCCTCTCAGCTAACAATTTTAGGTTGTAAGAACGTTTCCCGAAGTTTCAATTAAGTAATGAAAATGTTAAAAATGGTACATTGAACATTTTAGGAATGTTCAAAACATCCTGTTTTTTAGACGTGGCATTAACATTATTGTCTGGTTATAAGAACATTACTCAATTTTTTATTACTGTAACGTTATTAAAACATTTCACTAACAACTTAAGAATAACATTATATGTATATATTATGTGTGTATACACCTTCAAAAATGTTCTTCTAACGATGCTGCAAGAACTTTTTGATAACTTTATGAGGACTTTTAGAGAATGTTAGCCAATGTTCTGCAAACGTTCCCTGTTAGCTGAAATTGTGCTAAATACAGTTACGTATTTAAACTGTACTTAATTACTTTCACCTGTACTGAAATGTGGGCTGTAGACATACACAAACTTTGATGTGGAGTTCCACAAGTGCCTCGTTTTAACTCTTGCAATCTATGTGCTCCCAAGAGATTCAGAGGAGATTTCAACAATGTCGTGATCCCATTTGCCAAGATACCAAAGTCTGCAATCAGAAGACAGAGATTTCAACATGACAGACATTTTTTAAACAAATTGACCTCTGCTTTCCATATTTATTTTGTGAATTACAAATGAAATGAAATACACCAGAGAACCCTTAAGGAGCTACTGTATGACTCCTCATTTTTATCAAACATTTTATTTGTGTGTTTTTTCTCACAGATGATATAATTGATGGGCCAAAAGAACTGAACCAAGCAAAGCCCGAGGTGAGTATAAAGCTGTGCTCTAAGGACACGGTTTGCCCTCTCTCGCTATAACGATGATTTTTCCAAAACAGAAGCCAGTCATCACAGGTCAACCATACATCCCTGCGGTGCCAGGTAAAAGACTTCCTTTATCGCCCTGATCAATGCCACTGATATCAATATGAAAAAATGGATTGACTTTTTTGCATCCTCCCAGTCTTGAAGAACATTACCCAGGCCAAACCAGCTCCCCTCATCCGACACATTGTTCCTGCAGAGCCACCGAAAACCTCAGGTAAAATAACTCTTTATATCCTCCGAAAACGAAGCGTAATATTACATTAGTGAAACGGAATTTTAGCATACTGCTTACTAGAGCATACTGCACAATATATTCCGTATACTTAAGTATGGAGGTTTAAACTGTGGTATGCTACATTGTTTCCATATAACCTCACTATATAGCATGTGAGCTATCATCAAGGAAATATATTCATTGTAATTTAATGTACAACGATCACATACACCTGGTATTAATTGTCCATTAATTAATTGTCCATCTTAATAATACCTCTGTGATCCTGCACAGTGAGTTGCCATATGGTTTTCTTTGTCTCTTAAATGTTTAAAGGTCCCCTGTCACAGTAGTTCTCAGGATCAATTCCAAACAAATGTTCTTCTTGTGGATTGAATTTCCATATGCCGGCGATGTCTTTCCAAGAGGCGGACTGTGTCAAATTGGGGGAACTGTGTTGACATTGTCCTGCTTTTTATTTTAGCAGACGACTTGACATGAGGCAACTCAAAAATGTAATTATGAAATTCTAACATTTGGAATTCAACCTGCATGACCAAATTAACCAATGATTCCGAAATCACTTTCCTTCTACATAAATTAAAGTCAAAATAAATATGCTGTATTTTATTGAGATAAAAATCTCTATTTAACTCCTGTGACAGGAAATCTACATACCATCTCTCATTATAACCAAATGGAAATAAATGTCTCCTTATTTCAGCTTTTTACTCCAACCGTGCCATTTACTTTAAACGTCTATAATACAAACAGCATCTGTACTCTGTTTTGTATTTACGATTGTCTCCACAGAAGCAGAAAGAGTCACGGCAGCTTCTATCTCTTCTGAACATCTGCCCGTCTCTACACAGAGCCTTGTTTTCCCTCACGCACCTATTATCCTGCCCATGCCAAAGACCACAAGCACGGTGCAATACACCAGTCAGCCTAGTACAACTACAACAGATCCTTTGACAGACGAGCAACCATTAACAACTCACCAGCCTTCCATAACCAGTCAACCTAGTTTTACCCCACAACAAACCCATCCACAAACAACTACAACCCAGCAGCCTAGTACAACCCAAGTCCAAACCACCACAACACAAGTGTCGACTGAAGATCAACAATATACAACCATTCAGCAACTGATTACAGCCCAACAACGGTTTAGTGAAACCACATCGAACCCCATACCAACACAAACAAATCCACCACCAACTAATCCATCTCGTCTCCAAACTCAACAACTCACCACAAGCCAAGCCCTACCCTCTTCTAAGGAACAAGACATCATAACTCAAGACAACCGGCATATGGAAAAAATTCAACCCAGTGCCAAGCGGCCTCGATTGAGAACAACTCTTCGTTCACGAGGCACGTCTAAGCATCAAACAACTGAGTCTTATCATTTACATACAACCGCTTCTTACTATCAGTTCAGCACAAACACATTCTCTGAGTCTGAACCACAGCCAGAAACAAAATCAACGTCAAGAACACACACTTATTTATTCACAAATAGCTATTCTCTGCCAAATACATTTTTGGCCCCATCCACTGTTCTACCAAGCAGGCAGAATGGCTTATTGTCACGGCAGACAACCAATGTTAGCAAACAACCAATTTATAGTACTAAGCCAACCATTACTAAAGAATATTCTACACACCCTCGTCACACAACTAAAGAACCACCTCATACTAAGAATGGATCTGAACCAGCTTCACAAACTATACAGCCAATCATTATCTTTTCATACCCACCCCAACCCAGGACTACAACACAGCAACACAGCACTACAACACAGCATTCCAGCACTGCTAAACAGCAAGTTAGCACAATGAAATACCACCCAAATACTATCCAAACTGCTAAAAAATACCCAACAACAACCCAACCCAGCACCACAACCCAGCGTTCCAGCACTGCTAAACAGCAAGTTAGCACAATGAAATACCACCCAAATTCTATTCAAACAGCTAAAAAATACCCAACAACAACCCAACCCAGCACCACAACACATCATTCCAGCACTGCCAAACATCAAGTTAGAACAACTAAATACCACCCAAATACTGCCACAACTGCTAAGTACCACCCAAATACTACTCAGAGTGCTAAAAACAATCCAAAAACAACCCAGCCCAGCACCACAACACAGAATTCCAGCACTGCTAACTGGCAAGTTAGCACAAATAAGTACCACCCAAATACTATGCAAACTGTTAAAAACTACCCAACAACAACACAACCCAACACCACAACACAGCATTCCAGCACTACTACACAGAAAGTTAGCACAACTAAATACCACCCAAATACTATCCAAACTGCTAAAAACTACCCAACAACAGCCCAACCCAGCACCACAGCACAGCATTCCAGCACTGCTAAACAGCAAATTAGCACAACTAAATACCATTCAAATACTACCATAACTGCTAACTACTACCCAGATACTACCATAACTGCTAACTACTACCCAGATACTACCATAACTGCTAAATACCCCCCAAATACAACCCAAACCGCTACAAACTACCCAACAACTACTTCTCAGATTTCAGTTCTTCCACCAAACCCCATAAAACAGTTGCCAGGTACCTCCAAAAACCTGGAACTGAAGCCTACAAAGCCAAAGCCTTTCACCAAATCTGATGTCATTCAGGACCCACCTGTGGCAGAGAAGGTAACAGTAAGGAAGGATCAACCAAGTGGCCAAGCGGGTAACTCCTTCCCCATTTTGTAGATGTAATTGGGAAACAGACAAGTTCTAGTAAATTTAACTTTGAGCTAACATTTGTATTGAAACTAAAAGAGCAGCAGAGCTAAACTGATCTGTTAATATATTCCATGCTGTATGAGATTATGTAAGGCTGCCTCTGTATGTCACCCAGTTCCCAGTCAATCAGTGGATGAACAGCTACTGTCAGAGCCCACACTAGCAAATGAGGTGGCCAATAGGAACAGGGGTAATGATGTCAGTTTTATTGCTCCAGTTGTATTTCTCACAACTATGCTGTTTGTCACTTATTCATATTAACCACATAAAACCTCATTGTACACAATAAACATCATGGTTGTTCCAAAGCTGGGCTGTCACCAAACATCACCATCACTTCCAAATGTCATCCTGCTGCGCAATGATCACAACATGACTAGTGCCGCCCCACGATTGTCTTTAAACCATCACCCATGACATCAACTCTGACATCACACCATGCCGTGCATTCACCTGTTCAACTACTTCATTCACTCTTAATATCCACTATTATTGTCCACTTAATGTCTCAATGCTATGCAGACCACTTCCTCCAGCTTCTCTTTTAAATCTGTTGGCCTCTGTCTCTAAAGAGCTCCCTGTTGGAAAATCTTAAGGTGGTATTTTTGGAAGATGTTAACAAGCTGATCATTAGCAGGCTGACAATTCACAATGTTCTAAAAATGATCTTGACCACCTTAAGATGGTATGACCAGTCGGTAGCTGGTTTGTTGTGGTTTAAAATGGTCTAGCAGCTTGCACCAGCTAAAAACTATCTAAAACCATCTAGAAACCAGCTACCATGTTCTACAGCTACTCATTTAAGGTCACTCAGAGGTTTCTTAGACTCATCCTCATTCAGCCTGCCAACAGATCTGTTGCTATAACCTTTAATGACATTTTCTTCTCCATGGCTGACTGTGTTTGTGTTTATCTAGGCAATGGATTCATCCGCAATACTTCTGTGTCCCGCCCCTTGGCAAGAAATGTGACACATAAACTGAGGCCTAATGGACGTGTCTCTCCAATTGTGCCCACCAATGTTTTAATGCATCGAAACACCACCCTGAACAGGAAAAAGGGTATAAAAACATTGTGGTATTGTCACACATACACAAACCCTATTTTTTACTACCCGGCTAACAATTTTATGTTGTAAGAAAATTTCTCTTACAACATCAAGTGTTCGCTGAAGTTTCTGTTCTGTAACAAAAACGTTAAAATGTTATTTTGAATGTTCTAAGAACATTCGAAGTGTCCAGTATTTTAGACATTACTAATATTGCATAATAAGACATTATTCAAACATAATTTTTAATTTTGCAGCGTTTTTAAAGCATTCCACTAACAACTTAAGAATTATGTTTTTGATATATATGATATAAAACGTCAAAAAATGTTCTACTAATGTTAGCAAAAATGTTTTTTGATGACTTTGAGAGAACTTTTAGAGAAGGTTAGCCAACGTTCCCTGTTAGCTGGGTATTCAGCATTTCTTGTATACATTCAAATCACCTATGTATTAATTCATTCTGTCTGTCTAGCTGTCTGACAGCAGGGCCCAAAATAACACAACTCAAGTAAATAAAGCAGGTGCCGAGCAGTTGGCCGACAGCTTTTTTTAAATGAATTCAGTATAAGATACATTTTTTGTTCTGTGTGACATAAGCGACATGAACAATTACCTCAGTTACTCCAGAGGTAAATTAACAATCAGTCTTTTATGGCCATAACTCCAAAACTTCGTGTGATGATGCATTCCTGACCCTGAGCCATCCAAACCTAAAATCTATAGTAAACAATTTTCTGAGTGTTGCCCTTTCATTACAAGACTGGTGACTTGATCTAAATAATGACAGTATCATATAGACAAAACCTATATATGTATACTATATGCTACAGTATTTGTGCATCATTTGTTTGACAAGTATGACTGGTACACTTTATAAATTTACTAAGCATGGCAAAAAGTTAATTTCGGACCTCATGCATAAGCTTGATTATAAATATGTATCTGGGTCACTGTTTGTAACACATGGTTGTTTGGGTGGGTTTTGTATTGAATTCTTTTAGGGGCTCTTAGGACATGCTGACATGATTCATGTGTCATCTGCAGGGAAAAGACACACACACACACACACATACCTCTTTCTGCCAGAAGTCTGTTTCTCATCCTTTCCTCTCACACTGCCATTTAATTCTGCACAACAGCTGATTACCCCTGTGGCACTTCATATTCCAACTAAATCTGTTCAACTTAATGTTTTTGTCCTTTCACATCTGATTCCTGATCTCTTACCGTAACAATAAATGTTATTTAATGCAAACATGACAGAAGGCATATGTCTGTCTTTATAACAGTTATTATTATTACAGTTACTGTTTATTATTTAAGCATGTAAAGATTTTTACATTATTTACAGTACTGTTGTCAAATCTCTTAAATGTTCATGTGTGGTTTGGGTGTTTTTTTTAATTTAAAATAGATTTGCCCATAACAGCCTTTTGTTTTCTGACAGTACCCAGCGGTGAGCGTCATATAGGCCTTTGGGGGTCCAAACCACAGAAGGAGCCCAGAAAGAATCACGGTAAATAATCTCATCATTAAAGAGAGACTTCACGTTCCAAATCTAATAAACATTGCCAGTCAGTGATTAAATAAATACTTTAAAAAGCACTTACAGTGTTCAGTGTAAACAAAGATGTGAGTCAATCTCAGTATTGTTACACACAACATCTTCACTAATGTAGATGTCAGTGTTACACAGTAGATTCCCTTCGTTTTATTTCATGGGCTAGTTGTAATGTCACATTATTGCTGTTTTCTTTACTTGAGTTTATAGTGCGGTTTTGTCGTCCCGGTCCCGGGAAACTGTGAACCCAGTTGTACAAATTGCTTGGATACGGTTTTTACATGGTGTTAGAGATATACGTCCCTGTTTGGTAGAAAACATCTCCTGTGCAGAGGCCGATTCCCTCGCAGCTGTATTTCATGTTAATTCTAGGCCAAATAAAATATTTATGCACTGTTCATGTCAAAATGGATTTTAAGGGCTTAAAGTTCTGTGGAACAGCATGACAAGTCAGCCATTGATAAAACCTAGCCAACCAATGATGAGAACACTCTTTATTCTCTCTCTCTCACTCATCGACTCCATCACTCTCTCTCAATCAAAGACAACATTAAAACTAACCAACGAGGAGCCAAATCCCTCTGCCCTGACTCCATTGCTCATCCAATCCGACTTTTATTAGCAGGCCTACTTCCCTTAGAGCATTTGGCTGATGTGTGATTACTTGAGGAAAGGCTGAAAAGAAAAGCTAAAACTGATCTCCAACTTTTCTTGAAAACCTTCTATTCATCGTAAATTGGATGCCTGGTCGAAATTAGACGATTGGAATATTTTGGAAATTGCATATTGGAATAATCGGCCTTTGGAGAGTCGTGATGTTGGAAATAATTATGTTTGGGATTGATTTATTGGTGTGCTTTGATCCATATTGTCCTGTGTTTCTATTCTGAGTGAGTACCCAACATTATGGTTATGTAGTTCTGTACTCCGTCAAAGCATTCGGCCCCTTAGAGCACATCTTGGATAACTTGCAATCCTGACAGTTTGGCCAGCATTAAATCATCCCATTTGGCACGCACAATATCCTGACTGTGCGGACATTGGCCTCACATGCGGTGTTTTTTGTAATTCCATCCCTGTGAATGTTACGCAGAGCTTTACTTTCACTTCTGAATAATACGCACTGTTTTCAGCATTTTTGGCCATCTATAGTAATCATGTGTGATTAGTTGTTATGGTTTAAAAATGAAAATATGAAATGACAGGGATCAACACAATGTCAAAAATCTATTCAGCACGCCAAAATCATCCACAGACATCTTGCTGAGCACCGCATCCATTTGGGATCTGTTTGGATGCTTAATCTAAAGCGTAACTTAGCAGTTTCTCTCACTAATCTGCTCTTCTCTTTTATAGTAAAGACAAAGACGAACCAGGTGTCTGAACGAAAAGACAAGGGTGAGGAATTTAACTGATAAAGAAGCCAGAACCGGGACAATAAGTCCATACACTGTTGCAACTGCTAAACGCTATAGAACACTGACCAAAACAGTGTGGGTGTACTCCATGGACGACAAACAATTCTTTTCCCTGTTTTCTATTAGAAAAGGTTATTGATCTGAAGCAGATGGACCCAGTGCCACTGAAACCTCTAGCTCCACCCACTACTGAAAAACCAGCCAATCAAGAGCCTACATCGACAACACAACAATCTGTTTTTAATGGTATGCTCTATTGACAGTTTGTGATTTGTAGATTTATTTTACAGTGAATAAAACCACACACAAATGTATTAGGACCGGATGTTTCTTTATGTCTTACTTTGAATCACAGGGAGTCGTTTTGACACTGGTGATAACTCGTCTGTGTTCAGCCCTCATCCCATCTCGGATATAGATCCCATGGGGAGGAAACGTTTCGTAGGTATAAATAACAGTACTTAAATACTACACCTACAGCACCATGTGACGCAAACTTGTAGAATTATCAGAACTCTGACCTAAACTGACATATTTGCGGCCATTTATTATATAATGCTCAGGGTTTTAAGAAAGTCTTTTGTTATTGGCTCAGTAAGGGAGAGACCATGTCAATGCTGGACCTCTGATTGGCTATATTCTGCCTGCAGCTCCTCATGTGATCTATAAAACTGACAAACGTCCGGAGGAGCCGTGCTCCGTCACACACTCCCTCAGCTTCTTTCCTGATGAGGAGGTGGGATACTTCAATGTCACCAGCCCACCCAAGACCCCTCCCTCCAACCTTACTGTGGTAACAGTGGAGGGATGCCCCTCCTTCGTCATCCTTGACTGGGAAAAATCTGACAATGAGACCACAGGTAGTAAATAGAGCATTTCACTGCTGTCTGAGTGCCTGTTTCAATGAGTTTATTTGCTATGCTCAATATGACAGTTATGAATGGAAGTCTTTCCAGTTCTTTTTCTTTACTCTTGAACACACATGTACATCAGCTGGAACGGCCTGAAAAATCCAGTTTCAGGATATAATTGCTGTCAGATTTTATTGCTGATTTGATGCACGTTATTAAAACACAATCCTGACAAGCAGCTCTAGAGATTTTGGTGCTTCTCCGTTGAAGTAGATAGAAGCTGCTTGCCTATTCACTACATAAAAAAATAACTGCATGGGGAAAGAACAATTTACTTCATATTTTTTAGAAAGATTTTTTTTATGAAGATTCAAAAGACTGTATGTTTTGTATTGTCCCAACAGAATATGAGGTTGAATCCACCACCAAGGGGCCGCATGGAAAAGAGGTGTCCATTGTGACAACCAATCAAACACATACAGCTGTGGAGAACCTGAAACCAGAGAGCAGGTAGCAACACACACATTAGGTTTTCATGTTTCATGGGGACTTTCCAAAGATCTTCATGTTTTTCCATAGACTACTATTTTTATACTATGCAAACTGTAAATATCCCCTACACTAACCCATTCCTATACCTAATCATCACAGAAAACTGTCTGCCATTTTAGATTTTCAAAAAAGATCATGCTGTATGATTTATAAGCTTGTTTCCTCATGGGGGCCAAAAAATGACCCCACAAGGTTAAAAAAGGACTGTCCATAAGGTAAAACAATTATTGATTTTGAATGTGACTGTCTGATTTACATATATGGTTGGGCAGTTGGTTTTAATCACAACAACTTCAACTCATTTAGGGTATTTTATAAATTTGCGTGTTCCTTTGCAATTAAACCCATGATCTTGACGTTGCCAGCACCACACCCTACCGACTGAGCTACAGGAGCACCTGAGCAGTGTTGAGTATGATTAATTTATTCTTTTGCAGCTATGAATTCAAAGTGACACCCAAGAATGAGCTCGGTTCCGGTCCAGCCAGCGATTCAGTCTCCTTCAGTACTGAGTCAGGTAAGTAGAAATGGTTTAGGGGAACAAATCATGGTGTATTTAGGTCTAATATGTCTGAGAAAGGTCCAGATGTGTCAGGTGGCTAATGATTGTCAAGAGGACAAGCTTTAGCATTGCATTTATTTTAACAGATTTGTAACTTAATGTGCAAGACATTTTCAGGTTTTTGTCTCTTAAACACTGTAGAATAGTTTACCCAAATTTTTTAAACATTTGTTACTCTCCCATCAAATCTTTCATCCTATCCCTGCAAAACCACATATATGTGAACCTTTTTTAGTTGCTTTGTTCCATAAAGCTCAGAAGGAGATTAGCAGACGCTGCAACACTATAAAAACTCGGAAAGATCATAGTGAAGTGATTGGGAACTGTAATGCAGTCAACACACCTGGAGCAGCACTTGTTATTCACTCATGAGAAAATAAAGTCCGGCAGAGTAATTTAAGAATGAAAGATCAATTTCACAGTTCTATGAAATTGGCAATGAACTGTTCCTGTAATGATTGTATAATCAGTATTCAGACATTACTGTCAGCAGTAAAAGTAGTGTGCCTAACATTAACCTAATCTTTTCAATATGTTCACGTTTCTGGGTGTATTGCTGTCATTCAGGTAAAAACACAACACCGTCCAGGCTGCCAAAAAATAATAAAAGCCACAAGGATACTGACACAAGCTCCGGAAAATTGTACACCATGAGAGATCAGACACCCAGGGGAATCTTTCTGGGGCTTTGGAATTTCAGTAACTTTGTCAGAAATAATTTCAAAAGCATGCCGTTTTGTCATTTCCAGACCTTGAGTGGAAGTATGTGTATCTGACTTATATTTGATAGATAATTACCTACATTACAAATGACTGTGTCTTTGGGTTAACATAATTCATATGTATAGTTTCATACCAAGGTGCAGTAAAATCAATAGTCATTGGAAAGTATTTCAGTATATAATGTTACATGATGCAAATAAAACAAATTAAAAAGACTTTAGAATAGTTTTTAAAGTATAAAAATTGGTGTCCAACACTCTTGTTAAAAGGAACATTTCGAAGGGTTTGTTGATTTTTTTTACTATACATTTAATTGTATATATCTGCTGTTTATTTTGTCTTTTGGAAGCACACTAGTATATAGACCGCACTACAGCCAACAGACATGAGGTCTTTACATTGATATCATCTATGAATGATGTTTTTCTCTGTATTGCAGCTGATCCTCGTGTGAGTGAGACTTACCCCACTGGTAAGTCGTCCAAACAGAAAAATATGCCTATCCATAATGTACTGTACATGTGTGTTTAATTTGTCTTGGCTCCCGCAGGTAAAAATGCCATTTGGTCATCGTTTCCATTCAAGTCAGATTCGTACTCTGAGTGCAACGGCAGGCAGTTCATAAAGAGAACCTGGTACCGCAAATTTGTGGGTATCCAGTTGTGCAACTCACTCAGATACAAGATCTACCTAAGCGACTCTCTCAAAGGTCCATATCTTCACAGACTTACCAGGTGTTTGTACACCAACTTCTTCTGTAAGTCACTAAGTCATTGTTTCATACTGATGGTCTCTAGGAAAGTTCTACAGCATAGGAGATGAGGCAGGGTACGGAGAAGACCACTGTCAGTTTGTCGACTCGTTCCTGGATGGACGAACCGGAGGTCCTCTTCCACCACAACAGTTACCACCCAGACAAGGTTTCTACTGAAAGCATTCCCAAACAAAAACAGTCACAGTCTCACACCAGGACAAAAGATTTGATAATTTCTCCTCTCTTATCAAGGCTTTTTCCGGGCTGTGCGTCAAGAGCCTGTCAAGTTTGGTGAGATCGGAGGACACACCCTTATCAACTATGTGGCCTGGTATGAATGCGGGATACCCATTCCTGGAAAGTGGTAGGACCCAGATCAGATGGAAAATACGACCGACATAGAACGTCAGGTCACAAGAGAGACATGGTTTGTTACATAATCAGTGTGTACAGAGAACGATTTCCTTGTATTATACATTTATCTTTTTTATCAGGCACATATAAAATTATTTATAATCTCACACAGCGCATAAACGTACAGAGAACTGAATGTGTTACTATTAAGAGTAAAGTTTAATTTTTGAGAACATAGGGTAGCAGGCTCCCTCAAAGGCTAAAGCAAATGTGTATATTATTTATCAAAATGTTGAATATGCCAAACAATGGTTACCCAACCACAGAAACAAAAGGCTTAGAGATAAATATTTAACTGTTTGTTTGAATGTCACACTTTTTTCAATAAACAATAATACATCTGTCCAGATTGCAATAGTATTTCAGGTTCAAAACTAATTTATCTCTGTGGACAGCATTTGTGGCATATTTTCAAGTACCACAGAGAATATTCACACCTCCCTCCATTCGTAAAAAAAAATGTTTACAATAATACACAGTAATAATGTTTACAGTGTTCACAGTAATACGCCTACAATGGGAGTCTATGGGGCAAGGCATCCATACAAACTAACATCCATGCTACATTATTAATGTATTTCCTGTGGGTGGATTTTTCTGCACGTTAATGGTTCCTTTCTGGTATCAAGCACACATGCAATTTACTGGGTTTACTAGCAAAACAGTTATAATGGGAAAAATCTAACTGAAACATAACCGCAGAGATAAGGATAATAAACGAGATCACACTAGTACCAAATATTGTTGTAATACTTTTTATGTTTACTTGTATTTTGTTTATCCCATTGCCCCCCAACCAAAGCCCCACAGACTTCCAATATAGGTGTAACGTTTGTTTTTTAAACTGAAGAACCAGGCAATTGTTTCCTGTGGTTATCAACAGCATGTCATTGAAGATATGATAAAGATATGATAGATTATATGAGATATGAAGATATGATTGTTGTACAACATAAAATAATTTTATTTCGATATAAGTGTAGCAGCTCAGACACAATGTTAAACAATAAGAGGATTTAAAAACTAGTTTTCATGGTTCATCATGCAGCTTTGTGTGTAATTATGTAAGTCAGGAAAACATCAGTGGAGAGTCTGTTGTTTTCTACAGAAGTTCAGTGACTCAATAAATTCCAGAGAAAGCTTTTAAACATCACAGAACTAGTTTTTACATTTAAAATTTGTGTGATTTTTACAAGGGTAAAATGAATCTGCTTCACCAATAAATGCACAAGTATTTTATGTTTTATGATTTTTCTGTGGCTACTGTTAAAAAGATTTTATTTCTCAGTCTATGAAAATATCTGATATGGTCTGTCCTCGTGTTGCTGTATATGTGATTCTTGCTCTGAAAAACAAGCATTTAAAAAAAAAAACTAAATGACAGATAAACATTCATTCCATGAATAAACTTCTTATGAATTCAAGTCTGAAAGCCTTTATTCACCTCCTGAAAACAATGTTACAGTTTATACAGAAACGACAGGCTTCAATACAGAAGGCCAGTCAGGGGTTAATAAAAACCAGGGCATTTGAAAAAGGAAAAGAATAATAAAGAATAAAGAAAACTAAAGTCACTTCGTTTGATTATGATTTTCTAGTGTTTAAACAGACTCTGTTTGTGACAAAATAACACCATTGAGGAGCCCGGTGACAAAATAAAATGCACACAAAAGACACACTTCCTCTCATTTCTCACACAACACGCACAGCTGTCCAACTACCCCTCTGTTTGGTCTCCCATGTGTGTAAACACACACAAACAATCTCACTAGCTCATTCCTGCACTCACGAACATTCATCAACATACACCCGGAGCACAAACAAACACAAAACACGATATTAGGATGTCAAACACAGATTTCGGGAGCTGATGTGTTGGAGACAGAGAAAACTCGTAGCGAGTTTAAACTTCCACAGAGGCTGTGGGGATTTATAGGCCTTTACCGATACCCAGGACCTGGCTGGGTGTAGCCCTGGCCGTAAGGTGGGCGGTTTCGGGCATAGGGGTTGGTACCCCCAGGGGGAGGGGTGGCGCCTGGCGGTGGGGTGTATCCAGGGCGGGGCTGATAACCCCCTGCGGCCTGGGATGTGTAGTTTTGAGGTGGAAATGCTCCAGGAGGGTACTGGGTGGGTGCTTGGGGAGCAGGAGGTTGTGACTGGCCAGAAAACCCAGGGGCGGAGCCAGGAGCACCAGCAGCCTGAGAGGTAGGGGTGGGGTAATTCTGGAACTGCTGTTGAGGGGGAGGAGCTTGAGGAGCTCCAGGCTGAGGGGTGTAACCTGCTGAAAAACAGTACACAAAAACAATGAAGCTTACTAATGTGTACATGCAATAGAGCACACGATACAGGTTTGGATAACTTTGGAATCAAACATATGCTAAAATAAACAAACAGCTGTATTATATAGACAACGTATGCTGGAATATGCTTAAAAGAGCTAGATAAAAGTTTGTCAGACATTGTAAGCAATGAGCTTTAATGTATGAATATATATTTACTATGCGTTTTAAAAGAAAATTACCAGAGTACTGCATCCCATACTGCTGCTGGGGTCCAGCTGGTGGAGGGTATCCACCTGGAGCCTGATACTGCTGATACATTTGACCTGTTAAAGGCAAAAAACATGTTCATTGGTTTATGATAATACTGTTTTTTTTTTAAATGATTCATTTTTCCTCCAAGGATTAAGAATTACAATGTGAGGAACAAAACGGAGGGAATTCCACACCCCCAAAAAAAACTTCACATCTAAGGATCCACACACAGCTGTTGGATTATGGCAAGGATATCCCACTGTTCCTGAGTTTCATCATCAAACGTTTAGGAAAAAACTGGAACACTGGAGAGCCATAAATATGAGGAATTGATCTCTTTCTCTGTACCATGACACATTTTAGTACAAAATATCTGGCAATTCATTTGGTACTGGCTGTTCATTTGCTGATATTGTAAAATGGTTGGGAACACAAATTTGAAAACAAAGAGCCAAACAAAGAACGAACAAACAAATAAACATGAGATGGACAGCAAGTCTGCTAAACATCTGGGTAAAGCACAGCTTCTGATTGAAGGTGAGGGGAAATGTCAGACCAAAATCCAAAACCCTCAAACGCAACCGGACCATCCAAGGTTCACAAACTGTTTGTGTGTATCGCACCAAGAAACTAATGAGAAAAGGCTGCGTGTGTGTGTGTGTCACAGTGTGACAGCTGATGAGAAAAATAAAGCAGAAAAAGGCATCAAAACTCTGCAACCAAGGAAACTAACTGCACAGGCTGCCAAATCCAGAATAGTTCTGCACAATTTCTCATGTGCTCTGGGCTGATGTGTAAGGTCTCTGGAAAAAGACAGAGGAGATCAAATCCAGAGGATGAGCACAGAATAACATTACGCTCTGATCCCACTACAAAGACTTGCAGGCTATTTGATTTCTGGGTAATTTATCTCTAGCTGGAATGTTTCCAGAGAGCCTCGGTTAGAAGACAACATGTGCAAGGTGCTTTCATACTGCAAACACATACCCAGCAGAGATGCCCTGCGGTGTTTTGTGTATCAGTGTGTGAGAATGTGCGTTTACTTCAGGTGTGTAACGTTTCTGCCAAACCGCATGACCTTCCAAATTGAAAACAGTACTGCACAATTTCTCATGTCCACTGGGATGATGTGGAAGTTCTTTGGAAAAGGGGGGCTGAACAAATCCAATGGACAAGAAGAGAAAAACATTATGCTCTGAATCCACTACAAAGACGTGCCATTTGGTAATTTGTCTTTCACATGCCTCAGTTAGAAGACATCTGCGTTAGGGATGTGCAAAGCTGCATATTTTCCAAATCAATTAGTCGGCGGGATGAAAAAAATCAAGCGGAAGCCCCATATAATTACACTGATTTCAGACAACATTGATCAGATGCGGTTCTTAGAGGGCGGCTTGTGCAAGACACGTTCTTGCATTGTAAAAAAGCTCCATAAAGTGGACAGAAGCACAGGGTCTCGTTTTTAAAAAGTTAAACTTTACACGGACCATCATTGTAACTTCTCAATAATCTGCAAGTGATCCGCAGATACTACCACATAAGCAGTGTATTCTTGAGGTTTTTTTGTGCGTGTCTTTAAGGCTATGAGCGAATGTGCATTTTAACAGGTGTGTGACAGTCCTGCCAAACTGCAGGACTCAGCTAAACTCAGAAGTCATATTTTCCACCACAGCAAAACTATTGGTTTAAAAAACAGCTACAAATTTAATCTGTTTTTCTATCACTCCACCTATGACAGGACATTGGGACATTTACCATCCATAGCGGTAGAGGGGGGTTGTTGGACCCCTGAGTAAGGTGGAGGAGCCTGGAGAGCCATAGTGGAGGGAGGTGCTGCGGAGGATGAAGAGGCAATACTGTCTGGAGTAGCAGAGCGCTCCTCTGCAGCAGCAGCGGCCGCTACAGCTGCAACTTAATTAAGCACAAGAGAGAGTGTAAAATTTTTATTATACAACAGGAAGCTTCAGTTATAAAATCTAATTGGAAGAGACGTGTTTGAAGCCACTCTAAAACATCAGATATTTTATATACCAGTCAGATATCAGACATACCAGTGAATACACTAACCACTAAAACGATTATGATCGCTAGAAGATCACAGATTTCACACAATAATCTTCGATTGCCGTCATGCGATGTAAATTTCTGTATTTGACTTTGTAAATAAAACAATAGCAATATAACACACAAATACCATTGAATTCACTTAAATATGAAATTAAAAGCAGTTATTAATAATAAAGCTGTCACAGTAAAAAAACAGCCTTGTGAAGACCTTGTGCTACTTTACCAGTGAAGGCGATATGTATATAAATGTGCATCAACACACATGTACATGTACCTGGGGCAGGTTCCTCAGGTAGGCCGAAAGCTGAGATCACGTTCTTATTAACCTCTTCCTGGTTCTTCAGCGGGTCAAATGCAGACATGCTAGCAGCGCTCACCGGAGGGGCCTGCTTCACTGTGGAATCTACTGCCTCATTAACACAATCTGACACACACAAACAAAAAAGCTTAGCTCAGCCTGTTTGTGCATCTCTGATCACTCTCATGTTGTTCCAAACCCTTCCTTATAACAGCAATATTCATACACATATACACAAACATGCTGTAAACACATTTGTATGACAAACAGACCAGCATTAATTTAGCAATCGTGTCTGAAACGGGATGAGGAATATTTTCGTTCGATAACGATATAATTGTGAACAGCACTTGAGCAGCACTGGACAAAACTGCAGTCTGTTAACAATGGCAAAAGTCTGGGGTGGGACAACCCGTTTGCCCGAACAATGCAAAACGGGAAGAGCGCTTCAGTCTTGTTTGTTTTTCCAATTCTCTTTAATGACGCTAGTGGTGCAGATAACAGTTTTTTTTCATCCGTTCTATTGGTTGGTTTCGGGACGCTTGCTGCACATGTTGTACGGACCGGTTTCGTGATTTGTGAATTTGTTTTTGGGAGCTGGGCAGGCCCTGTTGTTCCATGGAAGAAAAAGAGTTGAAATGATGTCAAGCAAATGATGACCAAGAAGTTTTTGAGTTGAGCTAGTGCTTTAATGTTGTCCTACTTTCATAAATTAAATGAGGTCCTGGAGTGACCTTCATAGCTTGGTTTGATGTGATTTAAATGCTTTGGACACAGAACCGGAGATGGAGAACATGAGAATCATTGCAGGAGAGTGGGTGTGTATACCAGTTTCGGGGTTGCTGCTTTCTGGGACAGACTGTGAGGGCGGCTCCAGGCTGTCCAGAAGGCTGTTGACTTTATTCCTCAAATGGATCAGTTCTCTACGCAGGTGCTTCACCTGAGAAGACTCCAGTGGCCGAGGCTGCCCATTGACTGTAAACACAGTTCAGTCATTGTTAACAACAGTCTAGAACAATCTACAGTCTACAATGGTTTACATTTATATACATTGCATACATTCATACACTTATCCGAATCGACTTACAGGGCATTCAAGTTATACATTCGACCAGTACATCGAACCCGCAACCTGTACCAACCGAGCTACAGTAATAGAGACGTCTATACCATGTCCTAATCAGTTACAAAGTGATAAATCACATCTTTTCCATATTAATCTGTGTTGTTGTCCTGTTGCGTCCACTCATTGGTTTCAATTTGACACGTCACTCTACATAACAGAACCCAGCAACCACATATTAATCGTGAAGTATGTTTTGATTTGCTGTGTGTCTGTCAACAAATAAATGAAGATCAATTCAATAACCAGGCTAAGTCTATATGATGAGGTAATCCAGAGTTTTGGCTTTGTGTCTGACCCCGGAATGTTCTTTCCAAAGTCCATATGTGTGAGACCGGCGGCTGCTAGCAGTCTGGAATAGTTCTCAGACATCACACAAGTGCTAGCAGGCGTCCAACCCAGTCCCCGGGCGCCAGTCACGCTTGGGACGCATACGTGCACGTGACATTATACGACCATGAACCAGCACATTTAAACTCTTAGAATCTTCCTACAATCACATCCTTTTTATTTCTTTCTTCCCGAAATTCTCTTTTAACTAGTTACAATATGCAGTGAAGGGCAGGGCTACATCTGCAAATACAGGACGTGACATCATCTGGCTGGTGCTTCGAGGCCTTGGACAGTTAGAGAGACATTG
>JAZGTJ010006775.1:0-24183 GCA_036877575.1 Botia almorhae | reverse complement strand
TGGCTATTCACGTGCCGCTGTATTACCGCAACGTGTGAGCACTCTTCAAAGAGCATGTGAGCACATACGCACACTAGCGTTCAAAAGCATCAGCCTGTCAGTCAGACAGCACTCAGGTACTGTGTGAGTTTCTGCTTCGTACTAGATACTATAGGCACACTGGAATTTATTTTTTTATCTTTTAGTATTGACTTGCTTTTAAAGTATAGCTATGTTTGATATTCCCACTCTGAATTTCACCCATCCACTATCATTATGTAAACGACAAAAGCACTATGAAGTGCACTGACATTCTAGCATGTGAAAGGAATTCTGGGAAACAGCCTTAATTTGCCCAGACTAAAAATGGCCTGTATTGACAAGACAAATTAAACAAGCATCACCTGAATAAGTAGCCTTTAACCTGTTTTAGCACCAGCACTCAACAGTTGACTTCCTGACTGTGGCGGATGCTGGAAATGAGTGTTTAAAGAACGACTGAATGAGCACAGTAGTGTCCAGACAGAATAGGCCAACACTCTGATAAGCAAGGGTAGGCCCTGAGTGTAATCCAATCTATCCACTTGTCTTGTCTTTAAATGACATTCTACTTTTCCAGGGTTGATTAAATGTTGGTCAGACAGCTCATCACATTTGACAGACCAGCTACTATCTCAAGATTTGACTGTGAGTAGGAAAATTAATTGATTCATATCTTCCAGAACAGTCCCCTACAAGAGTCTTCCCTTATCGGCCCTTATTAGAGGTAGAAGCTGTCATTTCTTTGAATCTTTTCAGTAAAGCTCTGATGAGATACTTCTTTTTAGAGAACTAAATATAAGACGCAATTACTAAACCACTGTAACATCCAAAGCAAACAATGTCGGCTTTATATTGCAGTGATAACATTTTTACATGGGCTGTATATGAACAGATAAAGTGGATCCCTCAGGAGAATAACGTGATGTTAATAAACGTTAACACGGATTAATGAGGACTCGGCAAAGACAACTCTAGTGCGGCTTTGTGATTTGAAAATTACAACTTCGTGAAGAATTTCAGACCATTTGCTTTAGCCATATCAAAGTCTTTGCAATAGGAGCTCTGTAAAGGATGTGGATCGGACAGGCCTAGCTACAGGTTGAGAAAGACAATTTCATCAGGGAACGTTGGAGTAAAAATGCACTGCATCATGTAACCAATTCAAATTGGAAAATTCTGAAAGCCCTGGCAAACCTCCAATAATATCACCTGTCTGAATGACGCACCATACGGAAGTGGCAAATGTATGTTATAAATATACTAACATAGTTGGCATTTTATATTAAATTATTATATAGACCTATTTTTGTGGCATTGCCCTTCCTGTAACTTATACATAACAATAATATTTTAAATTTTTTATATTTAGCTGTCGTAAAATTGCTACAGTGATCAGACAACTGCTAACTGCAGTGTGGCACTGTTGATCAAATGAGCAAATATTGCCATCGTGGATTTCTGGCAATAATAAGAGTGAAAATTGCTGAGAGGTTGTACATTCATTCAGCATACTGCTGTGGCGCTCAACACTGCAGGCAAATAGATTACAATTAGTTGGGTGTAATGGCCCATAAGCCGCACTCTAAAGGCTGCCGGGAAACCTGCGGGATATATATGGATGCCATGATCTGAACGACAATGCATGGGGGCAGAGATGAAAACTGCTGCATACTTTAACATTAAAATGCAAACACAATAAGATGAGGGCCTTTAAGTCACTATTGATTTCTAATGTATTTGTAATTCATTGAACTGTGGCAAAAAATGCAAAATTTACAGTAACACGATTATTTTATAAAAAAATTGTAAAAAATGTATACAAAGGTTAGTAAATAATCATTACATTTTCATTTGTCGGTGGACTATCCCTTTAAACCAGAAAGCAAAATACAGCATAAACCCAGTTATTTTTAGTTCAGAACTGTAGTAAAAAAAATAATAAATGGTAATATTTATATATATTTAAAACAAAGGAAAATACCAAGACAAGACTTTTCTGAGTGATGACAATTTTTGCAGATTGAATCGATTCAGTTAAAAGGACAGTGATGAATGAATGCTACTTACCAACATTTGAGATGCTTTCAATACATCTAAAATGAGAAAAATCTGCTAAACTCTGTGATCTCACTGCTACTGTAATCTCACAAATCCAATGATGTATTTGTTTGATATTTCTATGTGCATCCCTGGAACGTTCTTACAATGCTAATTTTGAGCTCATTTCAGAAGCCAAGTAAAAATTCATGAAGCACAGTGGCTCCAGAACAAAATAAGAGAGGAGAAACCTCTTGATTCAGTTAGATTAAACCATGCCCATTTGGCCACCAGAGGAAACGCCTATACAAAATACCATTAACCTGATGGATTGGGCTGTAATGGGGTGAGAGGCACAGTCGCAATGCATAACTGAGAAAGGTCACACATTCACAGAAAATTATACACAGTGATGACTTCACTGAACTTTAACTAATACACATTAAGCCAAGCCAACTGAAAGAACTGTATCCCCAACTTTCATACTTTTCAATTACCAATGACATTGTGGTCCAAAACTAAAGCAAAAGCACAGAAGTGCCAAGCGAACTATCTCGGTGCGCAGCCTCAACCAAAATCAACAGATAAACCCAGTTTGAGTGCTCAGAAGTGCTTCACGCAACCGGTAGGACCTCAGTAGGTTAAATGGAACGGAAGGGTGTGTTTGTGAGCAGTGCCGAGACATAATTGTGGACGAAATGAAGAGCGGAGTGGGGAATAATGCTTTCACACCGGGAGAAACATCTCTGTCGCGCAGCACGTACAAATCACACATTGTCAACACATCTGCATTCCACAGCAGTGTCTCTGTGACGACCATATGGTCATATAAATAGACTACGTTTCAGGCACAGTGCTGACATCAAAAAAATGTATTGCAAAAGGCGCTGCACACGCACCCTTCCAAAGACGCTCACAGTTATCGCCTAACAAGGCTTTAGGCAAAAACGACTTGAGTTATGACTGCCGTAGTTCCATCAAATAAGAGGTTAACAGAGAAATAAAGCAGGACACCTCTATACAGATATGTTGACAGGAATAGTGCATCATTCATGAGCCAAGTTTTAATACATTGCGTGAGATACATACGAGGGTCTTGAAGACATGGCTTACGAAGGGGTTGGGATCGAAGCACCAGTAATATTTTAAGTTCATGAAAAATGAACTTGTTTTGGATAACTGACCTTACCTGGGATACTGGTCACCATGGGATACTAAACTATTTTCTTCTTTTAAGTCAATTTTGAAGAACGTTATCCATTAGAACAGTATTGCATTGCACCTTGGTTTGAAAGGTCACAGTTTAAACATTAATGGATTAGTCTACACAAACATTACAATTTTGGCATACATAGGAGACCTCTGGAAGAATTTTGACACACCTCTCTTCCATACAATGACAGTTACCATGGCTTTAAAGCACCTAAACAGGCGAAAGTACCATTCATGTATAATAAAAGTAGGTAGAAGTGTGATGTCCCAAATTCTCTAAACTCGTATTGTGTGCCGAACAATGAAAAATTTACTGCAACTCTTAAATTCTGCATATTCAAATTGCTGCATCATGATTGGTTAAAACACATGTAAAATCTAATTATGTATAATCTCAGAGACACTGAATCTGAACATGGACAGAACTTTAGAGGACTTTGATTTATATTGTGCAACACAGTACAATTCTTTAAAAATAACAGCATGTGTGTTTGGAACAACACAAGGTTGAATAAATAAAATTGCTATATAATTGTAATTGTAATATAATTGGTTTTTTTTCCTGCTGACCTTTTCTAATTACAAACAAGAAATACATTAAAAATATGTGTAATTGTTATCTGTTAAATAATTTAACAATAAAAAAATTCAACTTGCCACAGATAGCACATCAACAACAGTAAAAGCTGTGAATGAGAAAACACACACACTTCCTGTTACAATAAAACAAATGGCTCTAGGTAACAGACAGAATAGAATTAAATCCACTTGAGTCCAGGTTGCCTCTTTTAATCCCAAAGCTAATCTAAAAAGCTCATTGATGAGTTTGCAGGGTGTGTAAATCTAGTTTCCCTGAGCCTTACAATCAATCTAGATAGGACTAGCAAACAAAACGAAACACTGTAGGATACAAGAAAGTATTTTACCAAACCAGAGAGAGGGAGAGCGAAGCCTATTAGACCATTTAAATGCAACACTAGACTAAGACTTCAATCCAACCTAATCTGCCAAAACAAATCATCATGATTCATGTGCCATCCTGTTACCACTAACACAGATGTCTAGACCAGAACTAAGCAAATACACCTGGGGCAAGAAACCAAGGGTGGTAGCAAGCCAGTCCACCAACAGGCATAAATGTGCAAAACCACTGATACTTAACAAGGCTACAAGCGCCCCTTAAGGAAAATGTAATGTTTGATTTCACAAAACGCATGACAATCAAAAGATATATTTCCCTATTGAATATTCATAAGGCAACAACATTTGTGAGAACATAAAAAGTTAAAATATTTTAAGCAAAAACCCCTAATGGGAGATAAACGGCCCCCTGGAGGAGCATATAGTGTAAAGGCTAGAAATTGGGAGAAAATTGGTCATCTTTTGTAAATATTTATATATATACTTCTTTAAAATGACCACTTTAGAAAATGGTATACCAGTTTTCTGCTTATATATTAACCTTTAGCATTGTATAACCTTTTTGCTTAGTATTTTGTAAGAATGGCTGTATTATTTTGCATTCAGTAAATAAGTGATTTGCTTGCAGATAAAATGTTAGTGCAGTCATATTTAACACATAAATCTTCACTGTGGCTGCAGCATTTAATATGGCCTGACTTTGCATAGCCTTGGCAATAGACCTTTTTGACTTTTGACTGCATATTTTGACTCCATTTCAAAATATGTGTGACAATTCAATGTTTATAATTAATCACACATTTTTGATACATTTTAAATAAGATTAAATGTTAAATCAAATAACTTCAAATGAAAGGAAATTTTGCAGTGTATAGTAATAATAATGCATTTAGGAAATATCTATGATGGTGTTCACTGTTATTTATTGTTATGGTACAGTTTAATAAAAGCTCATATTAGACCAAGGTCCTGTAGTTATGTTTACATTTATAATTATATATGTATTTAGTAATAACCATAACCAATGTTTCCTACCTTCATAGATAGCTTTAAATCCTTGGGCACTGACAGCAAAATCTGTAGTAAACCACAGCGCCAATATGGATCCAGAACTTACGATGGGTGGCGGCAACATGAAGCCAGATAACCTGAAATGGCATATAAAAAATACAGTGTCAGCAAACAGTAGCTTGCAAAACAACACATAACTTGTGGAAAGCAGACAATATGGTTTTACAAGTGTAAAACACCTCAGTGGCATTGCTCAAAGCTCTTTTAAAACTTAAGAGGAGACAACTTAGTTTAAGATGCTGCTCATAAAACTCCTACTGTGGCAATTGTTCTCAAAGTAAGAGTACAAAGCTTTACATTTAAATCCGTATAACTTAAATAACTTGGATAAACTTGATTAAAAAAGAAACATTTAAATTCAAAAGACTTTCTTCAAAATATTTATCTTTTTATATTTTCATCAGCTATCCAGGAGAAACAACTGAGAGGTTATGGTAACATTCTGAACACAATGAGAAACAAGGCAGATCTATGTGCAGAAAAAAATCATTTAATAATTCTAAACATAAAAGATAATCCAGCACATGAATCAATGAACATAGTGAGCTCAGTATAAAACAGGAACAATAACGAACAAGAACAATACCAAACATGGGTAGATATACACATGATAATTAGGGGAACAAGACACACCTAGAAACAATAAAAGCAGAATCACGTGAAGGAACTACAATGACTATGGAAAGGGACTACAAAACAACTTCAAAATAAAAGACATAAAAACAGTAAAACAGATGAATGTTGAATCTGAAATAATATTTTTTGTACCTTACCTTTTTATCTTACATTATTTATTTAACATAACAACTAACTCTCAAAAGAACAGTATACTTTTGCCACATAGTTTTCCTTTATTTATTTTTTCCATTACCAAAACCAAACCCAAACCTAATAAATGATCAACCTTGACAGATATAAATGTGTAAATGTGCAGTATCATTTCTTCTCCCTGTTTTTCCCAAGTATCAGCATGTTTTTGTCACTTTTTAAATGAGAAAAGCCAATTAGTCTTGGCCACCCTCAGAAAGTGAATTCAGCCCAATTGTTGTCAGTACAGACTGAACCTTTGACACCAGCCTCATAAATGAAACAACTACAGCAAGCTTGGGATAAAAAAGGGGTCTCCCATAACAAACGCCAACCACTCCGGCTTTCAAATGAAGAACAGGACAAGTGCTTTGAGGAAAGCTTGGAAAAATACATGGTCCTGTTCCTTCCTAAGAGATCTTAGCTAAGTAGCGCTTGTCTGACCTCTGCTGAAGTTCATGGACTCAACAAAGAACAACATGGGAGCACAGCACAGAGCCCAGTTCTAGAGCAACTATCAATTCCAGCTAATTCTTCAAAACACAGTCAGGTTTACCTGCAAGATTTATGTGCAATAGGCAATTAGAAAGATTTGTGTGACTCCCAACCAAAATTGATTGTTGTAGCTCATTGTTTATTGTAACTATCAATTTTGTCACATATTTATTTTTCTAATATAAAATTGACCTGAGATAATTATGAGACTGAGCTATAAAAAGAATGTGAATAACATGCAGCCCAGATAACTTTAAAAATGTGGAAACAGTGTGACACTGCTGAGATTTCTTCTAATATCCAGAGAAGACACATGTGAGATTACTGGAGTTTCACAAGCAACAGATTTAATGATAAGTTTCCTTTTTACTGTACAAGGACTATGGCTTTTTGTTAAATTTAATTCACTTTTCATAACTTCGCTTTTTGTGTTGAAATAACTAACCTGGACTGAACTTTTTGAGATAACTCAGACTAGGTTTTTGTTGGCTGAACTTGTGATTATTTTTTAAACTTGGAAAACCTTTTCAGCTGAACCCAAAACTTTAAGGGATTTTTGAGATCACATCCTCATATTTGATCTCATAGCATGCAAAACAGCATGAATAACTTACAGTGTTACACTTCTAAATTAAATTTATACCGTGTGCTTGCTGTGCTTGATTCTTATTTACAGTTCATTTTTATTTGTATGTGAATTTTTTTTATGTTTGATAAATGTTTGATTACAACCATTATTGTGGTTATAGCTCCTTCAATGCAAGTAAAAAGTCTGTTTTATCATCCAAGCAAAAACCTGTAAGTCTGATTGCATAGACAAGAAACCACACACCTCTCCACAACATTCATGCACATCCGTGGGCCAAATATTGTTAAGTATAAGTTACAGGCAAAAGTTCAATATTTTTATTAGGGGTCTGTTTAAATCCTTAACCCTAAGTGTGACCAATGTTGCTGTTTTTTATTCCCTGCAAAATGTTTAACAATCCAGGTAAGCATATAAAGCACTAACATTCCCACTAGGAGTGTACTTACACTAGGCAGCCTGAACCACACCTGAGCACGTTTGACCCCCAAAGTCTGGTTTGTTTAACCAGTGTGATCACTCTTAGCTGTGCCCGGGCACAGTTGGTTTAACCTTGCTCTAGGCATATAAAAAGGTGGGCCAGAGCATGGTTCGATTAAACTCGAGCACGGTTCACATGTTGTGTGATTGCTAACCGTGTCAGAGCATGGAACAGCTACTACTAATGTATTTTCGACAACAAACATATTCTATTACTATTACTATTTTATTACTATTTTACTCATAAACAAAAAGTTGTGCCGGTAATGACATAAGCGTGCTCTGGCTTGGAACTTTAAGTACAAGTGTGGGTGCATGCAAGTGGGGGGACAATCGTGCTTGGTACACGGCAACCGTGGCTAGTGTGAATACAACCTTAAACTGTTCATACCAAAATCATAACATTAAAAGAAGTGTCTAGATGTCTCTGGTGGTGTGTTTATGTCATCACGCATCATGTCACACAGAACATGTTTTTGATCAATCATTCATTTCTCCTCACTGTCATGACCACTGATGCCCTCATTTGTGTTTGTTCTACACCTCATTCTGTGTTCATCTCATTGTGAGTTTTGGTGTCTGATGAATCTTTCATGCTTACACTCTTAAATCAGACAGTCACATTGAATCATTTATTCCATATAAACACCGTCTTGCCTAGTGCTGGCATTTGCTTTACTGTTTTCCACACTTTTTTCACTACATGAAGAAACGTATTTAATATTTTTGTATTTATATGCATAAATAACAATATATAATGATTAACTGCACTATTTACCTACATTTTAGAAATAGCTTCTAAAATCAGAAATAGCTTCTCAACTCTATCAGTGTTATTGCTACTGGTGTTGAAATAAGAAACTTACTGAATGTTCCATACTCGTGACAAAACTGGTATAGTGCCATAGTCTTTAGGAAACTTAGTGTACAATACATATATATTATATATATAGTGTATTATATATTAAAAGCACATTAAAAGCGTATACAGTAAATTTTCAATGTACTGCTCAGCTCATGCATTGTCAGATCAAACCAGAGCTGCCTCTGAAAGGAAAATGTCTGTCTGAAAACAGGTCTGTGAAAAGAGGTGTAGGGACATCAAAACAAGTTGTCTTTTGAAAATGATGCAAGATCAATGTGTTTAGATTCATAGTGTCAAAGTTGCAAAATTCTAAAAGACTTTTGTAACAGTTTGTTTTGGTTTCTTATTCCGGCCTTCACTGCAAGGCAAAGCTATTGTGGCTTTGAAGCGTAGGCCAAGAAAGATACAACTGCGTAGGAAAGACACTAAGTATCTATAATTCCCTTTTAGTTAGTCACGTTCGGCATTACATCAACAAACTGACGTATGGGGTCTCGCTTGAGAGCCCTATCACCTTTAAATAGAAAAAACACAACACAATGAACACTGGCCCGAGAGGAATGTCTTCCCGTCCTTATGTTCCTGGATGTGTTCACTTCCTGACCTTGTCTGTTAACCATGCTTACTGCATCACATGCCTGGGCAAGCAGCATGCAGTTGCGGTGTTCATGGTTGGGTTGTACTCTTACGAGAGCATGCCTATCTCAAAGCTGTGGTCACTGCTCTCTCTCTCCTTGAGAGATCGAGCACCCTCTACTGCTACCCATTCTGTTGCACAGGCTATGTGCTTGAAGGCAACAGAAATGATTAGCGCTCTGAGAGACCTTGGGGTCACTGTGGAGACTCCCCGCCAGGTTATTCCCTGCGGACCTCCCAGTCCTCTGCAGTGTTGGGACTAGAGCTATCCAAGCCTGTAAGCCTTTGGCAGCTTGCTGCCAAGCTTACAGTGCGGTTTGACAGGCGGCCTCCACTCTGCTACCATGGCCATCTCGCAGGTTCATCAGGCCAAGGCACACAAGCAGCGCCACAAGGGTAGTTCTGAGCCGGGGTTGATGCAGGAGCTGGGCACTGTGACTGATCTCCCCCTCCGGGTGATGACAGTCACAGTGTGGGCCCTTGGCCGATTGATGTCCACCTTGGTAGTCCAGGAGCAAAATCTCTGGCTACATTTTGTGGAGATGCGGGACAAAGTTCACTTTCTCGATGCCCCCATCTTCCAAGGTGGCCTCTTTGGCAACACTGTCGAGGGCTTTGCCTAGCAGTTCCCAGCAGTCCAGAAGCAGATGGAGGCGGACACATCCACCCCTGGCATGATTTCACCTCCACGCCACGGCCTGGCCCCCAGTTTGCTTGTCGACAAGAGCGTTCCCCCGTGTCTCCGGCTGTTCCTCATTCCTGTCGCAGAGCCAGTCACAGGAAGGTGACGCTTGCTTTTCAGGTCCCTGATAAGCCCTCCAACAGGATGGCTGAGTAACCCTGAGAGCCACAGCATGGAGTGCAGACGGACTGTTCTTTATCAGGAGATGGTATATGCATCGCTCCTTTCCCAGGACAAGGGCCGGGTGGAGAATCTTTGTTCTTAATGAAAGAGCAGTTCCTCCTATTCCGGGCCCAACCGGATGCTGCCTGATGGTAAGAGACTGCTTCCTCACTCCCAAGCTCGTCCTTCGCCAAGGCAGGTGAGGCTGCGTTTGCAGGAAGCATTGCCTCCTCACGCGCCTCACGCCTCGCGCCCATCTCGTTGGCTCTGGAGGACTATCAGACTCGGCTACGCAATTCAGTTCATCAGGCACCCGCCCAGGTATCCTTTCTACTTCAGTAGTGGACAGCGATGCTTGGGTACTGCGAGTGGAGATTGCAGTCCCCTTGGCGAAGGATGCAATAGAGAATGTCCCTCCATTTCAGGGCTTCAGGTCAACTGGGAAAAGAGCAAGCTCTTCTCAACACAGGGCATCTCTTTTCTCGGTATGGAGCTGGACTCTGTCACTATGGTGGCATGCCTCTCCAACGAGCACACATGGTCAGTACTGCAATGCCTAAACATGTTCAGCGCCAAGACAGTGGTCCCACTGAAACACTTTCAGAGGTTCCTGGGGCATATGACATCCACGGTCACACCGCTCGGCCTGATGCATATGAGACCACTGCAGCACTGGCTACATGACCGTTTTCCGGGATGGGAGAGTGGAGAAGACCACCGCACTTGCCCGATTGGCTCGGTGTTTTCCTTTCTGCAGGAAAGGTTGGAACGGAGGTTGTCCCCTTCCACCCTGAAGGTGTACATGGCGGCTCTCGTGACGCATCACCTAGCAGTAGAAGGTAAATATTTAGGAAAGCATGAACTGGTCATCAGGTTCCTAAGGGGTGCCTGGAGACTGAACCCACAACCCCCCCCCAAAGCCGCCCCTCTTTTCCTCTTGAGATCTTTCCGTAGTTCTCTCTGGGCTACGGGAAACCGCTTTTGAGCCACTTGAGTCAGTCGAGCCGAAGAGTCTCACAGGACAGCGCTCCTGACCACGCTTGCCTCTATCAAGAGGGTTGGGGACCTGCAGGCATTGTTAGTCAGCGACTAGAGTTCGGGCCTGTCTACTCTCAAGTTATCTTGAGACCCAGGCCTGGCTATGTGCCCAAGGTTCCCACCATGCCTTCAAGGGCAGGTGGTGGACCTGCAAACGCTGCCCATAAAGGAGGCAGACCCAGCCCTTTGAGTCCCGTTTGTGCTCTGCACGTTTTTATGGACCATACTCAGAACTTCAGAAACTCTGATCAGCTCTTTGTCTGCTTCGGAGGGCGGCAGAAGGGAAAGCCCTCTTCAAACAGAGGTTGGCCCACTGGATAGTGGATGCCATCGCCTTGGAGTACCATTCCAAAGGCATGCCGTGCCCCCTCGGAGTGAGGGCTCACTCAACTAGGAGTGTTGCCTCCTCCTGGCCGTTGACACATGGCATCCCTCTAGCAGACATTTGCCTCTACCTCATTTCCATGAGTGACATGGGTCGGCTTGCGCCGTTTTCCACAGGGACCCCATACAGCAGTTCATTGACCTAACACCAAACATGACTGACTGAAAGGATAACCGTCTTGGTTACGTATGTAACCCTTGTTCCCTGAAGGAGGGAACGGAGATGTTATGTCCCCTTTACTCAATGCTCATTGTCTCTTTCCTCTCGGGCCAATGTTCACGTCTATTTAAAGGTGATAGGACATCAGTTGGTTGACGTAATGTCTCCGTTCCCTCCTTCAGGGAACGAGGGATACATACGTAACCAAGATGTTTGCCAGCTTTTTCTTAACAACAAAGACTGAGAAAAAACTGTCGTTGTGAATCTTTCAAGAGCTTTTACTTTTTTAGGTCACAAAGTTGAAATTTCATGTGTGGTGTTTAGCTCTTTCACATGGAATGTTGTGATGACATTTATATCACATTATAATATGAGACAGAAAAACAATATAACTTATTATAGTTATATTATATATAACAAATATTATAACAGTATGCTTTATTCATCAGTTTATCCATTTTCTAAATTCATGTTGATCTCATGGTTTTATGAATAATCTTTTCTTTATTGCAGGTTAATTCAACTCCAGTCCTGGAAGGCCACTGAAAAGAGTTTAATCAAACATGCCTAAATAAGCTAATTAAGGTGTTGAGGCTTATCTGGAAAATAAAGGCAGATTTGTTTGATATGGGCTGGAGATATACTGTGCTGACGTATTTCCTCTTCAGACAAGAAGCTGGATATATTTTAAAGGACATTTAACTTGACAAAATGTTCAATAGACCGAGTACAATTAGTCATCAATATTTTCAGTATGTTTTTCCAGATAAGAAATTTCCAATGCATAGTTCTGCTTGAAAAAAAGTTAATTACGCTACGTCAACACTAAGATTATTTACATTTAGTCATTTAGCAGACGCTTTTATCCAAAGTGACTTCAAGACAAGGAAGCAATTTCAACAACTATAAGAGCAACAATGAATAAGTGCTATAAACAGGTCTCAGGTATTCCAACACAGTGTAAGAAGCAAACATTTTTTTTAATAAAAGAAGTAGAAGTAGAAGAAGTGGTAGTGTAATAGTTGATTAGTTAAAGAAGTGAAGACGAAATAGTTGAGTTTTTATTCATTTCTTGAAAACAGCTAATGACTCAAACAGCCATTCTGTTATGTAGTTCATTCCACCAACCGGGCAGAGTGAAAATAAGAATCCAGGAAAGTGATTTCTTCCCTCTTTGGGATGGAACCACAAGGCGACATTCATTAAGCTGAACGCAAGTTTCTGGAGGGCACATAAATGCGAAGAAGTGGGAGTAGGTAAGGAGGTGCGAATCCAGTAGCCACTTTGAATGCAAACATCAGAGCCTTGGAGTTGATGCGAGCAGCTACTGGCAGCCAGTGCAACAGTATGAACAGTTGAGTGACGTGCGCTCGTTTAGGCTCAATAAAGACCACTCCAGCTGCTGCGTTCTGGTTTGATAGTACTAGCCGGAAACCCTGCGAGGAGAGCATTACAGTAGTCCAGTCTGGGGAGAACAAGAGCTCGAACGAGGAGTTGTGCTGCATGTTTTGATAGGAAGAGTCTGACCTTACTGATGTTGTAGAGGGTGAATCTGCAGGAACGAGTGGTTGTAGAGATGTGGTCAGAGAAGCTCAGTTGATCGTCAATCATTATTTCAAGGCTTTTGACCTCGAAATGGCTTTTGTCTTGGATGGTGTAATGGTTGCCCCATCAATCTGGATTGAGAAGTTATGATGAAGAGACGGGTTGGCTGAAACCACAAGCATTTCTGTTTTTGCAAGGTTGAGTTGAAGGTGATGGTCCTGCATCCAACTTGATATGTCCATCGGGCAGGCTGAGATGCGAGTCAGTACCGTTTGATCATCAGGGTGGAAAGAGAGGTAGAGCTGGGTGTCATCAGCATAGCAATGATAGGAAAAGCCATATTTCTGAATGACAGATCCTAGAGACGCCATGTATTACATAAGATTATCTACAGTGACTTGCAAAAGTATTCATACCCCTTGAACTTGTTCACATTTTGTCACCTTACAACCACAAACTTAAATTTATTTTTTTGAGATTTGATGTGATAGACCAACACAAAGTAGCACATAATTGTGAAGTGGAATGAAAATGATATACGGTTTCCAAATTTGTAAGCAAATAAAAAACAGACAAGTGTGGCGTGCATTTGTATATAGCCCCTGTTTAAAAAAAAAAACATTTAAGTTTGTGGTTGTAATGTGACAAAATGTGGAAAAGTTCAAGGGGTATAAATTCTTTTGAAAGGCACTGTATGTGTTAGTGTACTCAAAGGTAACAGACAACAACTAAAAGGAAAAAATGCTCCAATTCTGATTAAATGGAAAAAATCCATATTCATTAATGTGCTAAACAGATCCATTTAAATACCTACAGTCATGTAACAATGTCCTAAGTAAAATAATGTCCTACTTTTTTACTTAACTTTTGCCTAACCACCAAATTAGATGTGTAGTTAGATTTAGGGTACTTTTGACTAATTTTAGATGCAATGGTCTTTTTTTATCCAGGAGGGAAACTTGTTGCCTGGCTTTGAACTCTCCCAAAAATAGTCTGTGTGGAGTGAATCATGGATTGGCCAGCAGGTGTAACATTCGTCATGCTGTAAAAGGGTGAGCATACTACTGGTGACCACCACTGGTGTAGTCACAATATATTGGTATATCCATCACATCGCTCAGCAAGCCCTGCCTCTCCTTGACTTGCAGTACAACTGCATTAATCATGAAGCGGCTGGTCTCTGGTCTGCTACAGAACTGAATTCCTGACAGTGCCCATCTCTACAGACTCAGAGCAGTTTGAGCAGTTGAGCAGCCTGATGAAGAAACTACAACAGCTCTTTTCCACCTTAAGTTGGGATCCAATTGAATTTTAACATTCTTTACCATGGCAATTACATGATGACAATGCCTTTTTCATGTCAATTCCAGGCAATGCTTAATTTCCTACATTGTTGCATTCCGAAATGACTGTCACACTACAACTTATAACCCAATGCAAATACACATCATAATAGTTGTCTTCTACCGTGAGGTTTTTCTTTTAGAAAACTGATAACAAAAAGGTCAATCCAACATTTTTGCTCCGCTAAAGGGACTTTCAATTTAAATAAAATGCTAATAAGTCTGAAAATTATACCAAAACACCAGGAAAGTTATAAAAATAAAAATATGCAAAAATGTCATAAGAATTTAAAATTGATTAATTATATTAAAACCAAAATCATCACACTTAAAATCTTTATAGATTTCCGTCAATCCGTCAATGTCTTGTGCTGTCTGCACTTGTTTTTACACTGTGCACTTTATGTATATACTGTTTATTATGTAGCCCTGTATGTCTGTGATGTTTAGTGTTTGTCTCATGTAGCACCCTGTTTCTGGAGGAACGTTGTCTCGTTTCACTGTGTACTTGTATATGGTTGAAATGACAATAAACTCCACTTGTAACTTAACTTGTAGATTTACCTACTGCATGCTGATCACAGAGTCCACCTCATCTACTATTTGGTTGATTATTGTGTGCTATGATGGAGTGAGTGCTTTAGCTCCACATATTCTTTATCAGGGGTCTCCAATTCATGGTTCTGGAGGTCCAGAGACCTGCAGAGTTTAGCTCCTGCCTGTATGTTTCTATGTTTCTAGTGTGCTTAAAGGGATAGTTCAACCGAAAATGCAAAATATTTCATTAATTACTCAACCTCATGTCCTTCCAAACCTTTATGACCTTTATTCTTCTGAGGATGCAAGAAAAATATTTTAAGTACGTTGGTAACCAAACCACAGTGGTACTGTTGTTTGACTTCCACTAAATGGACACAAAACCACTGAGACATTTCTCAAAATATCTTATATTGTGTTTCACAGCAGAAAAATGTCATACAGGTTGGGAATAAGATTAGTGTGCAGGAAGAATGTTTAAATATATATACAGTTTATATATATAAACCTTTGTTCTATACCTTCTTGTTTTATAGGTTTAGCACCAGATTCGGTTGAGGTTTACCTACAGTACAAACAGGTCAAGAACCGTACATAATTTGTACATAAATCATACATAAACCAAACCGTACAAAAACCATACGCACTAGTTCTGTGCAGTTTGATATGTGTTTGGATACACTGCTGTGCTGGAATATAAATGACCTTCAATGGAGGCCTAGGACAGGGCATTGGATGGAAAGTTCAAGAGAAAATCATCTTTACAGAGGTCACAATACTCCTCTTTGGCACACGTCGGGTCTCCTGCGCTGAGATGGAAAATCACGAATGTAAGAGGGCAATGGTACATTATAAAGCAACACCTCACAACACAACTCAAGGGTTGATGTAAGCTTTGCACAACACTTCTGTGAGAAACAACATAGTGCTGTTTAACTGTGTAGTTTGTTAGGAAGCATCAATCACAGCTGATCCTGAGCGGAACTGGAAGAGTTTTCTCTTGAGATGTGGACTCATAAAATATTTGGGATCTGAGCATTGTTAGCAATACAGCTTTAAACTAGCAAGACAGAGTAAGCTGTGAAATACCTCCAGCAAGTGGGGTCAGTAAGCATGTGAACGTAAGAACATCAGATATTGTTCATCAGAATAGCTGTGGAACTTTATCCAGCATTCTGTTCAGTGCTATACCCTTTATAGCACTTCTAAGTTTCTTCAGCTCATGTAATTGAATTTTGCTTTTTATGTTAGACTTGTTTTCTGTTCTATTGTATCTTTCTAACCATTTGTTGTATCTATTTTTTAGAAAACACGCCACAGAATACTTCACAGTACAATATAACGCCAACACAAGTCACCTTCCATTCAACAAGCATTTAGATAAGCTACAATGTTGACAACAAGCCAAAAGAAATGCTGCCATGTAGCCTATGCTAACACATTCATCTAATATATGTTTTTATTACACACAAGAACAATCTAATTTCGAACAAATTTTGAAAGTCTGGTCCACTTTAAAGCTTGTAAGGCTTGTTTAAAGCCTGTTTAACTTTGAAAACATTGACAAATTCAGTGATAAGAAAATAGTCAGCAAAAACTGACCACATGGACCACATGGACTCACAACATATTTCTAGGTATTCTGCTTGTCTGGTCGTGTTTCAGCAGGTCCCTGTTTCTATCGAGCACACAAAGACAAAGGTGTCTAGCCACCGAGGTTCTGCTAACATGTCAGTGACGTGTGGTCTAACAAACAATGAGGGCATATATATTACTCCACCCCCTCAAATCTAACCTGAGACCACCACTGCATCAAACCAAACAGATTATGTGGGGGAGTGAAGCAACATCATGAATGCAAAATCTGGAGAGCTATTAAGCACAGAAAACAAACCAATTTCATACAAAACACACACCTTGTTTAACAATTTAGATTTAAGTGCACAAGAAAATCTTATGAAGCAAGGCAAGCATTGCATTTACTGTGCTCAGAGCATAACAATTTTGCAAACCTAGAAAGAAAATGTCAGGGATTTTCAGAGATTTCTTGTAGGTTGAAACTGTGATGAAATAGATCCATTGCCTTTACATTGAACAGAGGATGGATCTCTGGCAGTAAGCAGAGTGCAGCAACTGATGTTGTATGTGTGGCTTGAGAATATAATATGCAATATAAATATTATGTTTTGAGCAATTCCTTCATGATTGTGAAACATTCCCTTTTTTGGCATTTGAGATTCCAGACATACTGATACTCTGACATAAAATGGGCAACATTAGCACAAGGAATTGCTTGAATGTGTGGGAAAACTTTAATTTCCTGTGAAACTGTATGTCAGAATTGCTTTACCCAGCATTCCTTTCAGTGATACATAACATTTGAGTTAGCAATGAGTTTCGTATTGGTAACTTGAAAAGCTCTTATTGAAAAAAAAATTATATTTGAGAAAAACATGCCATGAATACTTACACTGCAATGCCATCATAATAACACCCACAAGTTGTCTGCTATTCAAAGGTGTTAGGATGATGTAATTTGCAATATAAAAATATTGTAATTTTGTGTAACCAACATTAGCATTGCAAAATTCAAAATTCCCTAAACTTTTTTCCCAAGAATAAGCAAGTGATTCCATTTCCATCTAGCTCCTCAGAAAAAAATTTGGACAGGTGAATTAACACGGCCAGTCAACAATGTCAATTGTGACCAAAGTCTTAGCTGGGCTGTATGGCATAAGTCTAAAATGTTTATTTTGTCCTCTTGGTCTTTTACCAAAGAAAAACAAAAAATATGCAGATCCACTGCAAGACATCATAGGCTTCTCTCAGGTGTCATGAATTTTGGCCTACAAAATTCATCGTATTTTAGCCGTTTGCAATATTTTAAGACATTTCCCTCCTCTCCTATCCGTCCTCTGATTATCGGTCCAAACACTATTTATTTTGAAAACAAGGGAATCATAAAAATCACACAACATCCAGGGAATGCTTAGGCTCAATGGCACTTTGCCTCTTTCCAGTCTATGATATAATATTCCCCTTCCACCACCCCCATGAGATGACAAACATCCCCCCTATGACAAACTCTTGTTTAATGTAACACTTAAAGCAATAGCTACATTTCTGTTGTGATGTGCTGCTTTCCAAAAAAATTTACTGTGAGAACAGTTCCTGAAAATTGCTTGAGTAAAGAGTAGCATGTTTGTATTGAGTTGAGAGCTATTTGTCTTTTAAAAACACAGACCTAAAAATGACCTACATGCTGCAAACGTAACTGTTTACAGTTCATGAACCCTTCATACTACTGCCAATATATTGGCCCTTTTAAAATAGACTTTTAACCTTAAGGTTCTTTCACACAGAGCGCAATACACCATATAAATGTATGATACAATAACACGTTTGAATTGAAAAAATATCCAAAAATAAGTATAACAAATCCCCATGGAGCTATTTACCCTGGTCACAATCAACTGCACCGTCACAAAGCAGGGTTTCTTTTATTTGACTAGCCAATTTTTTTTTCCCATCACCTCATGATAAAGCAGGCCATCCTGTTAGTCTTGAGTGTTAGTCAGAATCAAGTCCAGCTATAATTAAATGTTATCTACATATCATTTAAAGCATTTGTATGTAAAGAAATTTATGAAACTGTTTATAATAACCTAGAATGACTTTTTAGACAACTATAAAAGCAAAGATCAAATACTACACTAAAGCAGGGGTGCCTCATCCTGCTCCTGAAGGGCCAGTGTGCTGCAGAAGTTAGCTTCAACTTGTCTCTGCACACCTGCCTGGAAGTTTCCAACCTGCCTAGTAAGACCTTTATGAGTTGGTTCAGATGTGTTTAATTAGGGTTGCAGCTAAATTCTGCAGCACACTGGCCCTGCAGAAGCAGGATTGGCCCTGCAGGAGCAGGATTGGCCCTGCAGAAGCAGGATTCATGTGACGTCAGTCATCCAACAAAGTTTCATAGTTATTATGTACCCATAGTGCCATACAAACCTAATTTTTTTATGTAACTTAAACATCTCTTCAAACACCAAACAAACTAGTGCCTCACCTGGGTTTAACTATGTATTTGGTACAAGGCAAGACATTTGTGTTAATTTCCATCAACTTTTTTCAAAGATTTTTTCAAAACAACAACAGATTTCAAACCACCAAACTGCCATTTTGGGTCACATCTGTTCCAGTCATTACAGGCTTTGATAGCACAAATGCTTTGGCTCATAACAGAACACACACACACACACACACACACACACACACACACACACACAACTATTGTTTCTTTTCTTTTTCCTTTTCTACAATATAATGCAACCCAGTGGCCAGTAATATGAGGCGCAATCACTTCGCTTGGCAGGTGATTGCCATTTCCAATTAAAAGAGCTGCTTGGCAATTGTTAGTGGCTGAGATGCAGGTATACATACTAATGATCAACTTGGAAATTGAAATGTTAATTTAGAATATGTTCGGAATAGCATAAAAACATACTGTTTTTAATTTTGCAGCACATATTATATGTATTGTGCATAGTGTGCTAAGCGGATTGACACCCCAAAAAACAATTCAAACACTATTCAAATATACTCCATTTTCTTTAAATATTTGACCAAGAAATATAATCAGTCAAGAAATTCAACATTTTGAAACTGAAAATTAAGGTTAAATGTATTTTGTTCTATATGTTTAATGATACCTGGACTAAACTCAATTACACATGCACTGTAATGTCAATTATGTAGCATACTACAATTTGAAATGTTTATCATTGAATAATGTATTCTTTTTTTACATACTGTACAAATCAACATGCAGCAGACAGTGTATAAGCAAGGTAGTAATCCCTTCCAAATACTTCAGGCTAGTGATCCTTAATTACTAGAGGCTAGTGACCCTGAATTACTAGTGGCTATCCTGATAATGACAGTAATTACTGTTGGTTAGTAATCCTGCCTAAATTACTGTCTAGCACTTTCGTTGCATGGTGAATAACCTATTTGCTTTTTGTTTACCTAAAACAACTAGGCAACAGAAACAATAACAGAAGCAGTTTAAGGGCATCTGTTGTAATGTCGCTGATGGCCTGCCAGTTGCAACAAGAGTGTGATGCATTTCTTGTATTAAAAATGCTATTTGTGAACTAAACACATTAGGAATGACAAGAACTGAATTTGTAATGGACCACTAGCCCACTACTGCACAGTGAATACTGTGCATAACACAAAAATTGTATGTACAAAATATGCAAGATGCAATGATAATCTTGAGCCAATTGCATTGTGGGATACAGCAACCAGATCAGTATGCTCTATTCGTGCTCTGCACATGTTAGAAAATGTAAATGTAAGTCAAATGTGTACATTACACATACTGCATTCCGAAGAATGCATCAAGATTTGCACAGGAACATGCAGTCCAATGCAGGAAATGTTGTGTTTATATAGGAGAGATGGAGGTAAAAATGAAGATGAAGCTGTGAAGATTAGCTGTCTGACTTCTGCACTGAACTCACCGTGCTTGTTCCAAACCCATGCACCTTATTTTTCAAAAATGATTATGGCAACCTCAACAAAATAAAAAAAATGAAGGTGACAAGTTGATGAATTAACAAATTAGATGAAAAGACACTGGGCAATTGTTGCTGTACAATGCTTTATTGGTCACAGTGATTGTTCATACACAGCAGAGCCACAGACTCAGGTTCTTATAAACACAGCTGACCTGGTAAAAGAACCTATGGCTATGCTCCATTCAATCAATATGAAATAGCAGCAAAACCATTCTTACCAAACAGCGAATAGCATGTGATTCAGAATTATATTGATTCTGTCTATAAAAATGGTACACCCTGATGGGCCTCATTCTGTGGTTTAGAAGCGCAACACCACTTTGGCTGAATAGAGGCTTTGTAATAGTGTAAAGAATCGTCCTAATATTACATTATTTCAAAGTGCTAACTGGTTAATAGACCTGCACAAGCAAATCATCATGCTAAAATACACACAACAAACATTTGCATGGTGTATACATGTGCAACAGAAGGTCTGTGGTTTGTTGTGTGTTAGTGTGCAATGTGAAACTGCATAATGTCGAGGAGAGTAATGCTATTTATTTATTTACACACACACACACACACACACACACACACACACACATATAAACTATTATAATTTAAAACTATTTAGCCAATCTGTAGTTACAATAATAATATATTAAGAATTAATTACTTTATTGTTTTGTCTTACGTTTAGAAGTTGCTTTGAATAAAAAGCCTGCTAAATGCCTGAATGTAAATGAAAGTTGTTAATTAGGAAATATCTTTATACACAGACATACAATACAGTTATAGTTATACAGTAAAGGAGGTCCCCCTGAAGCAACTTAAATTTAATGCTGATTTTCTTTTTTTTATTTTCTCTAACTTGGAAAGTTGGAAAGAACTCATAAATGTGGGTATATGACATCACGCAAACATAACGGCACCCAGGGACAATGTAATATTAATGACTGATCTTCCATAAACAGGTGTTCAGATTTTTGTCCAATAAAAAGCTCCCCAGGATAAGAATTTTCTTCCCCCTAATACCATCTGCAGCTGACAAGCAAGTGCCATATTCACTAATATGCATCAATGAATTCCTACATTGCATGATAATTAAACCTGTTTAGCAAACATTTGCATTGTGTAAAACATGGTAAATTATACTGTCTGTTGCTAATCTTACACCTGCAGAACAAGTGCTAGCATTGCACAACATTTAGTTTCTAGGAGACAAGATCAATCAAACACCTGCAAAGATAATGACATTTCTGTTTTTTCCATGGATGTTTTTATGTTTCGGAAGTTGAGGAATATCCCACATTTGTTGTTGGATGGTATGCAGCATGAGAGCATTGTTTAAAGGATAATAGTCCACAGACAGCCCATTTTGAGCTTGGCCATATCTTTACCCACTAGGCCGCACCATCTTTGTTGTTCTCAAACAAACAAAAGCCTATCGCAGATCTCTTAAGAATGACCTTGTAAAAAAAAATTACTCCAGGATGTCACAGTGAAAGCTTTCAGTATTTTGCAACATGTCAATGGTGAGACTAGACACTATAATTTGGGCTGCAAATGCTGTAGCAAGGCTGACAGCAAGGTAACGTCTCACTTTCCTATGCTAAAGCTCGCAGCTCTTTTACCATGAAATCATACCTTCACTAAGAGACGCTTTATTGCCCAAAACAATTATGCGATCTTTGCTGCGGCTCTGAGCGGAAACTCACATTTTACAAAGAAAAGCCAATGCGCTGCACGAAATAAAGGTACATAGGACAGAAAAATACTATATCAACACACACTGACCTTTTTTTACACAGGCTGGATTTGAGAAGAAACTATATGAATATTTACATTAATGCATTTGGCAGACGCTTTTATCCAAAGTGACTTACAGTACATTTAATTCAGTACATTATGTCAGTACCTGTTCTCCCCTGGGAATCGAACTCATGACCTTTGCGCTGCTAACAGAATGCTCTACCAACTGAGCTACAGGAACACAGGAACAGTTCAATATGATAAGCAAGATTATCACCTGAGATAAGTTTTATGTTTCTATATTGCTGCAACAGAATTGACTTTTCCTGTCATTAGAGGGGATAACTGCTTTCAAGGGCATACTGTTTCATTACTGTCATTATACGTGCTACTATCTGTCACCTCAGTTTTAATTTTCAGGAAATTAAAATCTTAGCAAATATAGGTTATGTAAGTGATCATTCCCTCAATGTTTAATGGAGGGGAGGTTATAGTGTTAGTTTAGGGAAGTTTGAGAATGTAATTGCATCTTTACATTTGATGATGTTAGGTCTTGTGGCATAACGTTGACAGACTCTGGATTATTTGCACTAAAAGTCATTTGATGGTTAAACACTTCATGAAATTGCTTGAAAAGTCACAGTTTTCTTTCCTCATGTTTACATGTTTCCCTTCAAAACAGGATGCTGGGCCAGGAATCATCAACAGAACTGAGGCAGCCAATAGGATTTAGTTTGTGTGACAGCCAGCTATGCTTTGCTAGTTGCTGTTGCATGTCAGAGTCAGGTGGATTTAGAGGGCAGAGCTTTGCATTCTAGAGAGAATTTTATCGAACAAAAAATTAGATACATTTTGTCTTTGAATTTTCTGTTTCTTTTCCTGGAACACAAAAACTGTAAATTTAAAAGTGTTTTATCTGCTAAAAGGTTTTTCAATGGTAAGGTACAGACATACTATAAAAGCTTCAATTTTGCCCACAAAATTTTTTTTATGGAGTCTTTAAAAAGCAAACCCATGAATTACCAATGTCACTTATAATGTTATAATTAGGTAATGATAATAGCTTACTTACCATGAAACTGCACGTGTCATAGGGTTAAAAGACACCTTAATGTTTGAAATGAACGGAAATCCAGGTTTCCTACAATAATTTAAGAAGCTACACATTGAAAACATAAACTGCCTTTGTGGCCCTTCTAAAGTTTACTGATTTTGAAATATAAGGCATACACACAAAACACACAATTTAAGCAGTGGGTGGGGAGGCTACCCTCTGAGTTAAAGTCTTTAGCTCCTGCAAGTGTAACCCATTGGTTTCACACTGCCTTTTATGTAGCCCTACTGACTGTGTTGTTCACAGTTTTGTTTAAATTAGAATGGCTATTATTAACACTAGCTGTATCTTAAAGGTCAGATACTTCCTGTGAAGGAATCCCAGGGGTTGTCATCAAGTTCCAAGTTCCACAGCAGCAAAGTCAAAGGATTCTCTTAAAGGAAACACAGCTAAAGCAGAATTTAGTATGAATCATGAATCAAGTCAAAAGATTTATAAATGTGAAGCACGGTTTTTGGATACTATTAAACAGAAATAATATTAGTAAATGTAGTAAATTTAAAGTCAACATGGCGCGTTTTCGATCCTAGTCCCTGATTCATTGGTATGTGTTATTCTGAAGAAGTCAGAAAAGTAATCTTTTTTTTAATAAAAATCCGATTTGGCTGATATTGTTAATCTGAATTGTTTGGAAACCTCTTCCCTCAAACCCCCTGGGTCCACAGCCACACCCACATTTCATGATCCAATAAACAATAAACTGGTAAAGTCATGCGCTGTATTTTCTTGTTTTATTCAGAAATATGTCAGATTATAAAAATATAGTGAATTCAG
>JAZGTJ010006774.1:0-24184 GCA_036877575.1 Botia almorhae | reverse complement strand
AAAAGCATCACTGCTGGAAGTTTCCGCTTTCTCCGTTTGTCGCTGAACTTGCATCTCAGAGATTTTTCCGACGCTAATTGTTGGGTACAGATTAGTACTTCCTGTGTAGGAGGTAACAGGCAGTACAATGTGTGTACATTTACTATTTTAATGATTTGTAATAGTTATGATTTGTTTTATTTTAATATTATTTTTTTTCTAATTAGTATGTAAATAACCATTTCAGATGGGTGTGTCAAGATTCAGGTCTGTTCGACCTGTGTGTGCTAAAATTTGACTTTCCTGCTTCTGATTGGTTTATACACACAGACGTCTCCTATCTGATTGGTCTAAATCTGTAAACGCCCACGCCCATAGTAGTAGAAACAGCTCTGATGACGATTAGCCAGATTCACCGGTGATTTGCGTTTCATACCGTATGTTTATTCTGATGCCTTCTGGTTAGCTAACGTTTTCATAGCAGCAGGAATCTCTCTTTGTGTAATCTTAATAGCCCATCATTGTTATTGTATTAACAAACATTTAAATAATTTGTTAATGCAAAGATCGCGCGACCTGCCGTGACTGTTGTAGGCTTAGAACGCCACGGGACTAATTAATATTACTTTGCAGTGATAACCCCTGCTGGTTGATACTGTAACTACACCATCTGGTTCTGAGAGGCTTTTCATTGATTGATTGATTTTGTTTGCTTTTCTATGGAAATGTATGCTATTATATTAGTAAAGCTTGTTCATAGTTATTGTGTTTAGAACTGAATACGAACTGAAAGATGCGATGTGTGTGTGATATATATATATATATATATGCATGTGTGTTTGTGTGTATAGAATATATATTAATATATAAATTAAATATATCATATTATATATCAAACCTTAAGGGTGTAATTTACTCCGTTCGACCTCTCAGATTTTCATGCCACAACCATCAAAATACAGACGGAATTTACTACACTGTGTACCAGGTACCGGATTTTGCGATGAGAGTTTCTGACAAGTTTTTGAACTATCTTTTGAAATGTGCCCTTGTTTATGTGCCTATTGCAGCCAATTATTATTTTCATTTCACACCAGTTATCGTTTCATTTATAAAATAAATACTTCTATAGATTTAACAGACTCATGTTTCAAACAACTTCCAACCATTTAGGAAACACCTATTATTTTTTTGTCATGTGACCAGTAAAGTAGAGATGGTTTTTCCGAGAAATTTACAAATTGAAATAAACACAAGAAATGCTTTTTCCTTTTCTATTGGTGAAAAAGTTTTTCCATTCAGTTCCACACGTTAACTGTATGCCACAGCTATGTCATGATTATTTACCATAGTTACATGAACAAAATATCTATATGGATTCCTCAAACAACATATTATGTCTTAAAACATTATACTTAATCCCCTTTCGACAAGATAAACAGTAAACGTTTGCCAGATTACATAAATAAATAATTGTTAATCCCTATAGAGAGATCACATGTGAAGATTTTTATATAAGGCTGCACCCCAACACACCCCACCCACTACTAAGATATACACTTTGTCTGTTGTGCATAATGATCCATACAAACACTTACCATTTAAAGGGCCACAGATGAAGAAAGTGAGTGATGAGTGCTATCGGACTGGAGCTCCCTAATGGCCATCTAATGTGTTTCTAATGTGTAAGTTTTAGCTTCAGGGGTTCTTCTGTGAACATATTGTATATATGTACGGCCACTCCTTATAGCAGCAGAGGGCAATGTAATTGTTCTCTTGCCATTAAAATTTGATTTGTTGGATAAGTAATGTGGTTATATTCTTTACAGACCTTCAACCCTTCTTGTCTTGGAACATCAGCAACCCTTTCTAATGCAAATTGATTTTAACATCTTTGTCTGCTGCATGTGTCTCCTACTTTCATTTTCCACAGCTGTAAAAAGAATAAGCTACAGGTGATGAGAGATGTCAAAGTTTGGAACACGCAGTTGAAAATTGATTTATGCTGCAGTAAACGTGAATATACTTTTAATTCTGTTTATGGGATTCAGAGTTGTGTTATGAAGCAACTGACTCCTCCGAGCTGTGCATTATAATTATTCACTACAAGGTGATCAGCAGCCTGAGATGTCAGCTTAATTTTAGTGCTGGAAATTTAATATGCTAAATCTTCCTTATAATCAACAACTCAAATGTAAAATAGGTATTTCAAATTGGCCCTTTCGTTGGTTGCAGTACAATTAGACAAAAGATTCTTCAAAAGAAACTTGTTGGACCATATTTTATTTATTCAGAACCATTTTTCAGGTAGTAAAAGCAGGATACATATTTTTGCACGCTACCAAAATTTCCTAATGCAAATGTATGTACATTATGCATAAATAGGCCGTGTTTTCCTTAGAGCGCGTTTGTCATTCATTGCATTTTGTCTCTTTCACTCCATCCCAAAAAGATGCCATGTTCTCTCCGTCCATTGCCATCAAATGCAAACAGACAGCCATGTCCTCGTTTCCTCCCTTTGAAAAAATCAGAAAGATTTGCTGTTGGAGCATTCTGCATGAATGCTTTTCCTATCTCGAGGAGGGTCGTGAGACCTAGGTGTCTGCTGATATGTGTCCATTTTAGCGTTGGAAGGGGCAGAGGGGCTGTTATTCTATAAGAATCCCTTATATAAGAATTTTTTGCCTATCAAGTTCTCCAACTATTAACCCAACGAAGCTAAAAGCTGGACATGACACAGACGGCGTACGCAGAGGTGGATGAAGGACTGCCCTTTGGTTGTCTGACTACTGATTGTGCTTTTACCTGTGTGCTTTGAACTGGTGTTTGAGAGAGAGAGTAAGCAGGAAAAAACACACAGGTTCACGACTCAGAGGGCAGCCCGAGCTGAAGAGCTGTTATGGATGAAAGTATGAAAAAATATGAAGAACTCTGTGTAGACAGATGGGATCTAAAGTACAGATGAAGAAAACAACCTGAAACAAAAAGCATAAGAGGGTTTTGGCCTTTATAGATGAACTAGCCCGCCGAAAAGACCAGTTTGGACTGGTTAGGTTAGTTAAGGAACCTGGAGGAGACACCTACACACCAACTGTTCTTTCTTCACATTTAGATGGAAAATCTGCCCTTTTATTTTACTATTTTCAAGGCTAAGGATTGTACTTTTATGCTCGGGTACATTCTCTAAGTACCGGCAAGACATCAACTTGGGTGACTATAGACTATGGCAAGCAATCAAGAACTTCAAGAGCTTTATCAAGAGCAATCAAGAGTCTTTAGATGTCCTTGTCCCTGAAGTACATGACCCCTTAAACTCTTTGAGGTAATTTCCCCCAGTATATCAATACATAGAATATTTTTCCATGATTACTGTGTTCACACACTTCACACACTTTTTCTGCTTTCCTGTGATCAGTTAAATTTCAGGTCACCTCACTGTGTGACTTATTCATAGAAGTGTCTGATTGCAATTGGGAATCAATACATACACAAAAAACCATACCCCTCTATCTCTTACAGATACATTTAACTTATAGATATATTTAGTTGGAAATGCTATAATAGCTGACTTTGCACCTATTATTATACTAAAATAAGTAATTAGATGGACATGAAATATTGATGTATTAAAATTATGAAAGAAGGAGGACAGAATGGAGTGCTATGAGAGACATGAAACTCACCTGGTATTTTTGTTTTTTAATTTTTTTGGTCAATTTGTACAACAAACCCATCCAGCAGCCCATCGCCTTCACTGTGCCCCTTCCCACAGCGAGGATACCAAAACACCTCCCCAAATTTGTTTATTTTTAAATAAACACCTCTCCGAGGCCTGGCTTCACAGCCACTGTGTCTGCTTTTGTTTACTCTGTCATTATATATTGTTGAAAGTTAGCACATATAAGTAACTAACACTTTTAACACTTTTGTCAATAGGAAGAGGAAATGATCCTCTTCAGGTCGTCTGAATGTGTAGGAATGCTTTCTTTGAACCGTTCACTGCTGTATAATGTTGCTGAACAGCTTCTAAAATGATGGTTGCTGCCTCAACTTAAGACACGGATTTGAGAATTTCACTTCCTCCCGGGGGCAATCAGCAGCCAATGCAGTAGACAGCAACAATCTTTCTGGAATCGATTTAGCAGCTTTTTCCCTTCGCACATTGTGAAACTTGGGAAATTTTTCATGTTACCTTTAAATATAATCATTCCCATTTCAGTTCGGCCTGTTGATCCATCACATAAATGTCAACAATTTATCATTTAGATTCATTGGATTTGGAATTTAATCGGATTTTGGAAAAAGGTAGGGATTCTGTTTTCTTTCATCTACACATGGATTTTTGTATGTGTTGTGAAATCATTACAGAATTGAGAGAATTTGACTACCCCCTGCTATTTTACCTGAGGGGTAAGGACACAAGCTGAATTCTTATGGAGGAGAATCTGTTGTAGCCCTGTCTTGCTATACTAAAACTAAACATATGTTTTCATGTTTATGCTGTTTAAGTGGTATAATATCAGTTTTTAACAAGTTATGACAAGTGAGACATTTTTCAGTTTAGCTTATCTTTAATAGATCAAGACCAGATTCAGAGATAATAAGTGCAAAATTAATGTGCACTACATGGAGTATAGATTAAGAAATTGGATTTTGGATAATAGCCCAAACTCCATTATATTCATTACTATACCATTATATTCATTACTATAGTGGGAGGCCTCACCCTGAGGACCAATGAGGTTCAGATTCATCTGCCTATGTCAGCCAATCAGATGACGTACAGAGATCTTGACAAGACACTGTTGCAAAAGTTAGTGGCCCAGACACCTGTAACTTTTAATGCCTGAAGGGTTTAATTGCAAGTTAGAAAGGCTCTGATGATACATTTGGCTCTCCTTGCCTGGGCTGTCCAAATAAAATTTTCAACACCACATCAGAGGATTGCTCTACGCTTGCATCAACATGTTCACAGCCTCCAAAGTTCTGTTAGCTATGCAGAGTGTTGGCGTCATAGAGCTTACGGCTGATTCCCTCTCATTACAACTACATGAGGTGAATTGAATCAACACAAACCTAATTTGTTCCATATGGCTTTGATGAGCATTTATTGCTGGTTTGCCGCACATTTACTCTTCTCTCTTGACTTGGTAATGATAAAACACTGCTGGCTAACAATCCAAAGTGCACTAAGGAGCCTAAAAATTAGTGAGCCTTTTAAAAACCAACACTGGCACATCTTGCCACGTCTGTGCCCACTAAAAGAGGCTAAACAATATCCCATGATGCAAATGGGAACCAGATGTTTGCTGAAAAGGAAAACTTTGGGTTATTTTAGAATAAACAAGATTTATACATTGAGCAAAGGCCATGAAAAATATTGTCTGCGACATTAAATACACATTCGTAAACAAAGCCACTAAGTTAAGACTGGTGCTGTGTCTAAACCACTCACTCGTTCACTCTTTCATTATTTCTTTAGTGAATGACATCTGAGTCCACTATATGTGAAAGAGATGAATAGAAATGAGTGTGCTATTTTGGACATTGACATAAAATGACCAAAAAAAACAGGCATCAGAGAGTACTGTCACAGACATTTTTGTCATAAACATTATGCCTATCTGGTGATGGATTGTATCGTAAAATAGTAAAGTTGCTTTTCTCACTGTCTGTCAAATTTGTGATGTTTATTGTATTTGTTAATCATTGTAATTGTATAATTGTATGTTTAGTATTGTATGTTTAGTATTTGCTGAGAACAAAAAGAACTGCTTGTCATGTTTATTTGCTACTTTTAATATTTAATACAATTAATACATTTAATACAATTAATTTAATATATTTTGAAAAGGAATAAGAACACTGTCTGTCACATTTGTTTACATTTATTTACACAGTTTGTTTTTTAAAAGCATAAAATAACTGTCAACATGAACAAACACAAGTGTATGAACATTATGTCCAGTCGTTATGACTAGTCTTGAACAAAACATTAGACAACTAACTTGTAAGACTAACCTAAGCCATTTATGCCACTGGACAGCCGTCAAAGTCAAAGCTTTTAAATGACATGCTAAAATTAAATTTAAGTTGTGTAATTAAAATACAAGCAGCGGCCCCTATAACAATGATTTAATAGCATCAGCTCTCTCCATAATTCAACAGACGTAGGTTATTCTATACCCTCGTTTTCTGCTTTATTGCCACTGAGTAAATTTCAATGAATGACTTAGAGCCAAGTGCAACAATTGTGACAGGAGTCCAAAAGGTATGACTGTAGCGTCGATCCATAATTCACTCATGCCTGCTAATTTCTTCATTTCCAGTATCTGTCTGCTTCATTGCAGTTTCATCCAACACATAAATGTAAACGGTTAAAAGATTATTGTAAAGGCTTCTTTCTTTTCAGTATTTTTATAGATATGCATAGTGCTAGAGGCATTATACAAAGATTAAGGATATATATATATATATATATATATATACATATACACATATATACGTATATATGTATATATGTATATACATATACATAATATGTATTAATAAAATGAATGGCATCTGAAAATGGCATCTGAAACTGTAAAACATGACAATGAATTGTTCAATAACCGAAACTCTTTTGTAATCCCTTCATGCTTTTGTCTGGCCCTTTGAGATCCGTAGGCTTCACAATGACGGTTTGAGGTATGCAGGATTTGTATGCAAGGTCCAGACTCACTAAGCCAAACAGAAGAGCTGATAGAGCCTAATGCTGGAATCTAATTCTGTAGGTTTGAATTCATCCCAGACATCAGACCTTCTCTACCCCAGGATGGAGCTAAGCCCAGATACTTTGTGTACTTCAAAGACGTTAAGACCTGGCTTTCTGTCTGTAAGTAAAACAAAGGAGCTTTACTACCTCTGTCTTTAAGCTTTGGAGAGGCACAGAAATACTCAATATCACCTCTAAGAAATTATTCAGGAATAACACATTAAACAACAAAGGCAAAAAAACATAGCGTTTTAAACTTTCCCCCACTACTCTTTTCAAAGTTCTTGAAAAGGCTGTTGAATAGCAAAAGCTGCAGCCGCGAAGCAAGAGAGAGTTGGGGCGGGAAACGGATGAGCTGTCTTATCATTTGCCGGAGCAGCTGAGATAAGCAGCGAGCAGGACATAGAATGAGAGGGGGGAAAATACAAAAACTGCTGGGTGGTATTAAAACAGACAGTTGCATTAGCCTACTAATAAGCTGAGACAGCACAATACTGCAGCTGTGACAAAAGGTAGAAATCTCTTTTCTGCCTTTATGGTTTCTTATTTGGGGGAATAAGAAACACAGGCCTTTTGTGGATTTTCTCTGCAGTATTCAGAGACAGTTAGCTGATAACAGGAAGTTGCGGAGCAGGTGGTTTGAAAAAGGGGGTGTGGCCTGGACTTGTCATAGGTTTAACAAGCAGGATATTAATTATAGTCATCTTGCTCCACTCTCAGCCAGGGCAAATAATGTAACCCCTGAACTTTGGCTATTCCCAGCAGACTTGCGCGTTATCTGCTCTGTGCTGAACCGCCCACAGGAGCCCGACTGGCAAACGACCACTGAACGTGTCCTGTCTGAGTGATGTTTATGATTTATGAGGCTTGTGCTAGATAATCACTGTGGAGATGTAGAGGAGCAGCATTGTGAGTAACTCCTACACATATGCGTTCAGCTCTCCTGGCTGCAGAACGTTGTGGTCCATGGGTTGTTAATGTTTCTTTCATAATCAAAGTGTCATAATCACCTGTAGGTGTCATGTGACTAAGCACTTTAACGCCACAAGGAAGTGACATCATTCCGATTGACTCTTGATGCAGAGATTTGTATTAGGGACTGACCGAGCCATGCTAAGCAACCGAATCGTGACCCCTTGGGTGTGTCATGGTTGGGCAAATACAAAAATGATCCAAATCAAAGTGAGGAGTTTGTAAGGAACATTTCTAATCTACAGCTACATTTACACATCTTCAAGAAAATAATTTTAAAAACGTTATATCATTTTATTTAATATGAGCTTACGTAATAGTTTAGACAGTTGATTGGTAGATACATTATAGAAATAGCATAATTATTAAAATTAGTTTAAATATCATTGACCAATTATTCAAAATTCTGGAACGCTGAGAGCCAGCCGTATAATCGCTCACTTCCTCTCTAAAAGATCTGCCACATTTCTGTCTTTTTCAGAATTATGAGATACCAGAGATGAATGAAATGAATGTATTTCCACTATAGTGTGTGTGTATATATAATATTTTTATCTAGTTCCAACATGTTCACACAGGTTTCTTCATATTTTCTGCTGAGTTCAGTGCACTATACACGCAACCAAAATAGATTCAGGGCAAAACTCTACTGCACTGTTTACACAGACAGTGTAAATACCGTAATCTGTGAATACGAGCTCCCAAATTATGCATGAGGTGTGAAACAGCACCATTACATCCACAGGTTGTGTGAAGGTATGATCCAGATATCATGAATCAGACAAATCAAACACACGTGGCAGCAGAAGTGTATTGCATTTTGCTTGAAGCTTCTGGCATCTAGAGGAAGACGGAACTGAAGAGATCTGAACCTCCAATTACTGTCCTCCTCGGGGGCTATGGACGGAGAAGAAAGGGGGATGAGATAAGAGTGAAAAAGAGGCACAGAATCAGTTGTATAATGATAAAGGGGAACAGGAAGTAACTCCCCACAGACAGATTGCACAGGCTGCATTCATACTCCTGCAGAGAGTGTTGCTATGCTGTTGTGAGAGGAATCTTAACATGGAGAAACCATGATATTGAGGGACACTTTTCTTTCCTCCCTGTTTTCTATTTTGCCTGTTTAAGTGCAACCCAGATGCTTGGGACGCTCTCCCTGTCACCAGCCGCTATCATACCCACCATTTGCTTTCAGTCTGTTACTGGCTGAAGGCTTTCGGTCAGACAGGGGAAGTGGATAGTGACTAAAGCAGGAAGGAGGAGTGCTGTCACACACTAATAGTCCAGGCATGCTGCACTCATGTCATGGTTACTCCTAAGCATCTGAGCCACTCTTACTCAAATGCCTCCAGTCTTCCGCCTAACCTAACACACATACATATGCACATTGCTGAAAAGTCACAATTGTTGTGAATGTATACACATTTCGAGTGTTTAGACATGTTGTTGTGAAGAGTGCCCTCATCAAAATTCAGGGTCTTAGCCAAGCTCATTCGCCAGAAGGGGATGTCCACATATTTTTAGTCACGCAGTGTTTCTGTGTATGTATATACAATATCATAGGAACAAATGAGGAATGGTTTGTTTGGCACTTATTTGTTATTGAATTTGTTCATATGAAATGAAATTGCAATGTTAATACAATTGCAAAGTGCTTTAAGCAATACTGATTATTCATCAACGGAGCGACTGATAAGTGGAGTATACTGAGGCAGAAATTACCCTCTCAAACACATAAGTACTTCTGAGAAACCCTTTTTAATGACACCACCACTTTACATAACCAAATAATTGGCCCGTGCAAGTGGACCTGTTGGGAATTTTTTTAAGGTTTCTGTGGCTGCAGTGTTCAGAGCAGCAGGTCAGTAAGTATATCAATCATCTTAAGCATTTAATAAACTAAGTGACACCAGATACCATAGAAATGGTTTGAAAAGCTCAGGTATCCATGACAATAAAGGCAGACTCCTTTATTCTAGAACCATAACAGCTGGTAGCTAGACAAAGACATCAACTGTGACATCAACAGCCACACTTATGAAGTCATCTGAAGTGACTTCAATATCCTCTCAACTCCTTTTGTAGATATGGAATAAATACATTGAAATTATATGGAGTTTCTGGTTTCTGTAGTTTTTAATTAAACAAATGAACTATGATGGCATTAAATTAATAACGTAACAACAAATATGTCTGCATATATATATATATATATATGTGTGTGTGTGTGTGTAGAGAGAGAAAGAGAAACAGAGAGAGAATATAATTCATTCTGTTAGCAAAATACTTGCTCAAAATGTTGCTCCAAATTATGGGCAACATATAATGTTCTTTTAAAGTATTCTAATAAAGTTTTTCAGAGTTTCAACAAACACATAAAGCATTATTAACCCCCATATTTATAATATATTCCAATATTTTCCTTCATGTGGTTTGGCAAACCTTTCCCTTTTTAAAAAAAAATGATGTAATGATTCAATGTTGCAAAATGTTCAAACCATTACCTCACTTGATGATCATTTTATTGTATTTCACGCTTTATTATTGTTATTATTATTAATATCATTTGCTCAAACCACACAATTTAAACGTTAACTGCCTCCAGAACAAACAAGTGCCTCTAATGCATAATTTCTGCAATGTAGCGATGAGGGGAAAACCACATGACCATATCTGAAACGTTCTAGGGAGAGGAATTAACAGCCCTTTCCGAATGCAGTTGTTTATTTGGCTGTTTATTGCAATGATAAAAGCTGCGATAAGACTGCTGCATGGAGAGCAGAGCCATTAACAGTTACTCACACTCACTCTTGCATTATCTCTTCTAAGTGCTTGTTCGAGCTCTTCAGAGGCCCTTTGAAGCAGATAGTGAGTATAATGTTTATTACAGACTCATTGGACAAAAGAGAAAAAAAACTAAACAATGATGGAAAAGCAAGGGAAGAGCAACAAGTAAAAAGTGTTTTACTTTCTGTCACAATTCTGTTGTGTGCTGCATCAATATATAAAATATCCTAAGTGGTTTAAACTACCGTATTGAATGGTCAAGCTATCTGCCTGTTTATCGCTGCCTTGAGAATTCATTATGACACGTGGCTTTGCTACACAAAGTGTGTCAATACTATAGTGTCAGAAATAGAAAAGGCTGAGAAGTTTTATAAAGCCCTTGGGCCAGAAACACAATTATTCAGACTTATGGTGTTGTGATCCAAACTGAAGTCAGGCTTGCTTTTCCTCATCAGGCACCGTGTTTCAAAATGTACTGACATTTCATGGGGCTGCTCCTCATGCTTTAGATCTAACACCATTAGCAGCTTCATGGGTATTTTGTCTCCTAATTTTTGATCCTTGAGATGCTGTGAGAAAGCCTTAGTCTTACCTTGAGATAAGACAAAGCCTAAATTTGTCCCCGAAGGGAAAAGAATTTATGAGACTATTTGCCTGTTTCTCTTGAAACCAACATCAGTGTGGAGGCCCCTCCCCCAATAAAACCCGCAGACATGAATACTGATTTGATTCTCAGTCAACATTAAAATTCACCTCCATGTACTTGTTGTATTTAGGTCTGTTTCATTCACTGCTTCCGACACAGGTTGGCTGTCTCAATTGCAGACACTTTACGACTTTGAATGGCGATAGGGTGCCTTTAAAACAGGGTTTCCTTTCATTTTTCGTTTAAAAAATGGTGTCTGCATGATTGATGAAACAAACAATGGGATAATGTTATGCTACTGCTTGCTTGAGCATTGAATGTTTGCTCATGCATTGAAACTGATTTGAGAGCAATTGCTGGCTACCTGAAAACTATTGGGAAGACTGACATCCCTATACTCAACACTAATGAAAATCAGTAATATATTTCATGTGTATGAGATTTGTCAAACTGCTAAAACGTGGTACTTTTGGCTCCTGGGCTGTGACAGAGTTTAAAAGCCAAAGATTGCACCGTTAATCCTTCTGAGCTGAGCATGACCTGAAAAGAACTTGCCATGCGTTCACCAAACTAGAATCGACTTTGTGCACTGCGGGATGTTGTTGAATGCCCCTCTGTAACAAGCTCTGCTTTGGTTGAAAGTTAAGGTAATTTATTGTCACGGTCACTCGCTTGTCAGTGTATCTGTCTCAGAAATAAGTTTAGGAAGAACCAAATGTTCTCAGGGTTTCCCACTGTGTCAGGTCTTATATTGTTGTGTCTACACATGGTCAAGATAAGGCTGACATTTAAAAACCTACCAGAAATTCGTTATTAAGAGGCAGTTGTACAAAAGTTAGCCACAGACAAAACTAGCAGTGAGAGAACAATGAAAGGTGCCCGGGCCTGTCACAAATCCACTGTTTTGAAAGTCTAGCAGTGTGAGGAACCCACAGGGCGAGTTGCAGTGGCACTAAACTGTGTTGTCGGGGAGACCTTGTCTTTGCTGCCGTTAAAGTGTGCGTGTGTGACTGTCGGCAATAAGCAGGATGTAGAAACAATGTTGAAAATGTGAAGTGATGGAAAGAGCTGAACAGATGGCAGAAAAATGTAGAGACCTGTGAGGTGAAAACCAATAATATTTATAAAAAGCTAAATATTCACGTGTGTACTAATATTTGTTTTTGTGGTTACAGTATCATTTGATGTTTTAGGATTATTTAAAGATATAAGAAAAATTTGTAAAGAAAAATGTATTTGTTGAGAGCAAACAAAAATAAGAAAAAATATCTGTATAATCTGGGGATGTAAATTCCGGAATGTAAAACGAAACTACTTCCGTTGTTTATTAAACATATTTGTATATATATAGTCTGTGTTGTTTACCTCTTTTACTAAAGGAATTATGACAAACCATGCTAAACAGCGTGCAGTTTGTTGAGGTTCTGTAAAGGATGCAGCAGACCACCACAATTTACTGAGATACACCATACTGTGTAACATCACTGTGGTCCATCACTACATCAGGTCAATCAACACCCCCCTCCCTCCATCAGGACCTCTCTCTCTATCTTTCTGTCTTTCTCTCTCACTCTCTCTATACACACACACACACACACACACACACACATATATATATATATATAAAGAGAGAGAGAGTAACAACTGACATTTTAACGAAAACACAATTTTCTACTATGGATGTTTCTGCAATAACTGTGCTGGTAGTACAGTAAATGAACAACACTGGAAGGCAAAAATAACACATGACGGCTTTTAAATGAACTAAACTAGTGACCAAGGAGAAAAGAAAGAAAGGGAAGATAAATGGAGGAAAAAGAGAATTGGATATACAAAATGAAAGAAAAAGACAAATTGTGAGAGAACTGGAACCAATAGTAAGGAAATTTAAACTAGAATCTCTGTAACATGCAGTTCATCACTCAAGAGATGATGTCAAGAATACTCTGTCGGCCAGTTCTTTCTCTTAGATCATTTTAGGTTGCTTTTTACAGTGTAAGATCTTTGGGACTGGATAGCCATTCACAAGCAGACCTAGAGAATTGCCTGCAGTACACACAAACACACACAGAGAGCAAATAGTGGAGACATTACAAGTTTGACAACAACTCTAGGGGTCTTGGCAGACACAGCACTGCTTCAAACAAGACCTATAGTTAAGCAACAGGGGTCTGCAAGGTCCTCCTCATAGCAATGATGGGAAACAGCAGGCAGGTTATTATACATCCAGCTTAAACTGAGACCCTTGGTTGCTTTGCAGCTCGTTTTAAACATATATAATTATTACTGGTTGACTATATATATGTGTGTGTTTGTGTGTGTGTATAATATACACATGATGCACATATACACATGTGTACATATACATATAAATGGCATATGATGATTGGCCTTGCTCTACATCTCTTTTTTCTTGGTAAATGTTATGGTGCGAGCTTCTGTCAGAAAAACCAAGCTCATTATTTGCCCAAGGGCCGCCCCATGGCACTACTCTAATCAAGCTCAGCTTCTGATGCGCAATAAGTGTCTTCTAACTCAGAGAGAGAGGATAAACTGAGAGAGAGTGGGAGAGAGAGAAAGTGAGATGGTAAGCCCATGGCTCACATAATAAGATGAGCCCAGGATGCTGACCACCCTGCCTGAGTAATAGAATCAGTCGTTAATCCTTGACTCAATGGAAAAGCAGCAATTAAATTGTGGAATCTACAGCTTCAGGCTCTTTTTATATCAATAAAGAAGATTAATAGTTTATTTCCTTATTTTTTTTTCAATTTGACAGATTTGACAGTAGAACAACTGTTTTCTATACAATGTAGGTTATTAGAGGTTATAAAAACAAGAACACTGTGGATCTTGTACTGTACTGTACTTTACACTGGCCCCTATAACAATATGCACAAAAGACTGCCCCACCAAGACAAATCAAATGATCATTTTGTCTGAGCGATGATTAAAAAAAACAACTAAATTCATATTGCTTATTGCTAATTGTTCCTATTTTTTTTGCCTTACCTTATTATTTTAGTACTGCAGTATGCACAGACTTTTTCAGACTGTGTATATGACTATAAAAAAGATATATAAATATATGAAATGTAGGCAACATGGTACGCTAATAATCTGCGCTCATGTCCTTATTTTTTACCTTTTTATCCTATTTTACTTATTTTACTTTAAATCTTTAATTTTTTAGACTTACATTTTTCTACTTTTGTTTCTGTAAGACGGTCGTGCAAAGCATTTCACTGCATGTTGTACTGTGTATGATCTTGCATGTGACAAATAAAATTTGAATTTGAATTTGGCCGGTTCACTGGTAGATACCCCCGAAGCACTACAGTTTCTACAGTTGCACTAAACTTTTACTCTAAATTCGGACTAAACTAAGTAGCTTTCACAACACACACACAAACTACACACACAAACACACAAGTGTGAGCACACTGTTTTAAAAAAAAACAGATTTAAAAAAAATTTTCAGATCACATTTATGTAACATAAAAATAAAATTACATAGATACATGTAGAGGTACATTTCACACATAGACCCACGTTTCCTTCTTATATTGTAAATGAGTGGGACTGAAGAGAAAGAGAGTGAGAGATGCCTCTTTGCTGGCTCTACAGAAGAGATTATTGATGAATGTGCACCACAGGCTTCCTCTAAGAATCGTTCTCTGTTGAAAAAGTCGTGGAATAGAACTGAAAGCTTATAAAGCTAAAAAAATCAATAGCGAATTATTATAAAGGGACAACAAGAACTGGCCAGAGTAGATATCTTTTCTGTGATACAAACCTGAAATCCTTTTCAGTGACTGCTGGTCAGGGAGTCAGGGTTCGCATACACATAATCTCAACCCCCTTACGCATTAGACAAGAAATGTCTGTGTTGCATCTTAATTAAAGAAACAGTAGCTTAATTGTAAACTCATCTGATGTCCATAGCAAACTAATATAAATGGAGTGAGACCAAAATATCTCCATTGAAATCGTTCATCATCTTTCCACTGTTTTGGTGTTGTTTTGGTTTAAAGTATTTTATAATATCAACAAACAATAGACAAAAATCAGTCCAATACTCTTTTTGATAAATTCTGTTGTTAATGTCAGAAAACTGTAGGCAAAAGATTATTGTAAATATCTGATAGCAATATCTATAAGTGCACAGAAATCACATGACATCATTAGGCATGTTGGTCAAGGGATTGGAAATAATTTAGTTTCAATTATCAACAATTATAGATAAAATGCACAAATACATGCATACAATGAAATAATGATAATGCTGTTTAATTAATATGTAAATAAGTCTGTGGTCAGCGTATTAATTGTGTGTATAACAGCAGTTTTAGGAGAGCAGAGGTGCAATGTGATGCCTTTCGAAACATTGCCAGAAGAGCTATTACCAAAGAGTGACATCTGTAAGACTGATAGAGTGTTTTCAGCAATATTCTGGAAAATGCTTCAATTTAGGAGGTGCCAAACTACAGTATAAATCCTGCTACAGTACCAGGAAGTCTAAAGTTAAGTGGATATTGTGGTGGTATTAGACTAGATTTGCTGGAAATCACAAATGGAAGACTGGGGCTCTGAAATGCACTTAATGGAAGATTCGGAGGATTAGGTACAGCTATTGTACATCCTGCGTCCTTGGCCTCATAAACTTATTATTGATACTCTGACCATATATGGCCACCTTAGAAAACAGACGGCTAAATATAGGATTTACTGCTGACCAGAAATGTCAAACTAGGACACGTTTAGATGTGGCAGAATTTGATTCAAGATTTACAAAAATATTTAAAGCTGCACATCTTGAAACGCCACATTTGTTCCTCAGATGTCACCATATGTCTCATGACAGTTTTTTTAATAAAACTAAACATTAAAAATGAGTTTTTATTGTGTTTGTTTATATATTGCTGACAATCTCACTGGTTCCAATACCATAACTGATGTGGTATCGCTTACTCTTTACTGAAAGTGGGGACACAAAGCAGGAAATTAGCTAATTATTAGTTGACTATTAGAAATTAAGATCTGAGTTGTGTAGAATCATAGATTACAGGCCCTTGTGTTGAAATGAAAGACAAATGCTAGCTCACTCAGGCATTCGTTTTCAGCGTAGCTTACATCAGCAATCAGAAGTGACAGATGTAATGCTCAGCTTGAGGAACACCCGCTGACAATGACACATGGACTCAATAACAAACCTAATAAACTGTCAAAAAGAGTGCCGCTTGAAAATAATGCAGTTACATCAGAAGGATGATGTTTATTCACATAATACATCAAAATCTCCTGCAATCACTCACTGAATGTCTCAATTTAAAGAGAAAGGTGTTGATGAGATACAGCTGTGAAAGTTTACACCTGGAAATTAGAGATGTGTTCATTTTATGGCATGAAATTACTGCAGAGACACTCACCCACTGTAAATATGTGTTTTTATAATACCTCGGTTGTCTCTTTTAGACAGCTATAAGATTAAATGGAGAACATACATAGACTATTGCTTAAATTCCCTGTTTCTTTGATTTTTCTCCTCAAAAGTCTCACGTTTCTCCTTTAGAGTTTTAAAAGAGATACGATGTCTCACATATACATTCTCTGGCCTATACCATCCAGATTAATCTCTACAATTGTCTCCATTTTATTCCTCCTAAAAATTCCAAAAGAAACAACTGACACAAAAATGATACAGTAACCGAACATAACTGGGAACTCCACTGGGTCAGCTGAGCAATAAAAGAGCAAACTCTGAGCAATAAGTACTGAGCTGAGAAAAATATTGCTTCATTGTTTTATTCCATGTGGGAATGCACATCAAAGTTCTGACTATTACAGAGATTAAACCAATACAAGGGAAAGCAAACATTTCCAATTATTACTTGAAGAAATTAATCTATCGCTTCATGGTGAGCTGCCCTTGGACTATTATTCCTGGCAGTTCCTCTGGAGACACATTTCTCTGCCGTCCATCATCCTGCTTTAATTCTGTGGCTGATCAGCACCGGTGTCGTCGAGATGTGTTTAGTGCAGCTCCAGTGTGGCTAAGAGGAAGCTGCTGAAAGACTCTGAGTCTGAGATAAAGGTGGAGGACAGACACACTTCCTGGCTCTGGAGACAGAAGATCAAGACAGAAAGGATGAGTGTAGGCACTGAGAATGACTTTTTCCCCACTAGTTTAAATTATGATGTTGTTAGTCTTACAAGAACAGTTTACTTTTAGTGTATTGTTAACACTGCAAGGGGTTCCTGAGACAAGCAGTGTAGAGATAACCTAGTCAAAGATGTACAAAAACATAAAAACAATCAGATGTGCTTGTGATAAAAACATAGTTTACTTTAATTTATTAATCCTTATGTTGTCCCCCAGCTGTTTGATCCATTTTGTTCTTCCCTGAGTTAACTATTCCTTTACAGTTTTGTTCAATAGAAAAGGGAGCATGGACGCAATGGAATAAACTGCATCATCAACGCACAATAAAAGACACGCAAGCATCTGCAATTAAACTGCAGCAGAGATGTGTTGAGTCATTCTGTGGTAATGAGAGGCAAACTTTTATCTCTTAATTTGTTTACTGGGCTTGTCTATGCGTGCTTTCGCAGTGAGACAGTTGGAGGTGGTGCAGAATGGAAACACACTTGCTCTTGTGTAAATATTCATGCCCTGTCAACATTTGTTTATTTGGTAATTGATTGTCTAGCTGCACACATCGGCTGTGTCAGTAGAGCACATTCAACAGCACTTACTTATTTGCTGCATTCTACGAGGCAAACATATAATGATGTCCAATGGTGCGTTAGAGACCACAATATACACAAATAGCAGTATAATGCTAAGCTAACAAGTTCCTGTAGTTCAGCTAGCAGAGCATGACACTACAATGCCAAGGTCAAGAGTTTGTTTCCCAGGGAACAAACAAATTGATACAATGTACACCTTGAATGCACTGTACGTCAGTTTAGATAAAGGCTGGTGGGACGACAGGGCCCACTAAGGACGTTTGTGGTATAGTCTATTTATTGTACTAGGAAAAAGAAGGCTCTGATACTTTAAATGACGTCTATTTATATATGCAAATGTTTCAACAAGCTGTGAAATAAGTGGCAGTTGTGACACTTCTAAAATGACTTGGTTATTATCACTGTTTATTAATAAAACTGAATTCAGAGCAAAGATATTGCGGGACATTATATATAAACACAGAAAGAAAAAAGAAATCATTATCAAATCGCATGCAGGTTAAAAATATAACAGAAGAAACAGATATCTTTACAGGACTTCATGTCAGTGTGCACAGAAACTATATTATAGCCAACATGCTTATATTATTTTTCCCCAAAGTTTGTACATTTACATTTAGTCATTTAGCTGACGCTTTTTTCCAAAGTATACTTATATATGTTTGAGTCTTTCTACATGCAGTCAATGTTTGCATTTCTTGTTAGTGCACAGAATTTACTTTTACACAGGTATGTAGTCACAAAAGGCAGTAATGTCTTTACAGTTTTGAATAGGCCAGAATACTCTGAATACACTCTGAATACAAGTTTCAAACAGCTCCTTGTAGAAATTTTATTAATCGCACGTTTCTACTAGCACGTTTTAACTGGCGCGTGAACATCTTACACATCTTACATCAAAGTTGCGCATCACGCTGTCAAGGTGGATTGTGGGATTGACGGTGGTGTTTGCATGTTGTGAATGGCATTTCTGGCCCTGCAGTGGATCATGTGGTAAAACTCTCTCACTTTAGAAATCACAGGTGCAGATGACAGAGAATATGAAGCGAGTCCATTTGTTAATAAATGACAAACATATGATGCACACTCCCGCAAACATATTGATTGCAACGGTAGTTTTGACATGAGCAATGTGTAGTTTTTACACTAGAGGGTGCACACATTCATTTTTCACAACAAACTCGATTTGAATGTCATTTTAGTCTATAATTAAAAGAAATATGAAAAGGTGACATATTTATGTAACCCGGTTTGGGAATTGCTCTTAGGCAGTTCATGCTAACTTTATGGTCAGTTCAAAGTTTTTTAACTTTTAAACTAATTGGAGGCATTTAACAGGAAGCCCACGTCCAAACAGTTCTGTAAAGAGTGAAAATGTCTTTCATGTCTTCTTTTTAACATACATAGGAGGAGATAAAGGGTAAAGGAGCAATAAATGGCATTAGGTTGTTTAACTTAATCAGACACTGTTTTGAAATGCATGACTGCCTTACGGATAACTGTGTGACTGGTTATGAAACTAAAATGATGTATTACGTGGGACGTTTCTATTACATTCAGTTTATCTCTGCTTTGCAAGACATTGTGAAGCGCATGCAATACTTTAATATTTTCCAAATAGTTTAAAAGGCCTTCAGTGTTAGGCTACTTGCAGTTGATTCAATGACATCTTAAAATTTGTTTGCTGTTCACTTCAAGGCTTTGTGATAGCAGTGACTATAATACCTGCTAAAGTACACTGAAGAACTTGTCTTATTGAGGCAGTAACAACTGACAGCATAAATGAGAGGTCACTAAACTAAAGAAAATCTTTAACCTAGAGTATCTGAACAGAAGATAAAGAAATGTAGACAGATGAGATATGAATGCCAGTGATGGATGTGGCAACTTTAGTGTACATGTGGAAGGAATTAGAACATCTTTTCATTTATTTATTCAATCATATATTTGTTCCTTATCATGTTTTGCGTAAGAAGCTCATTGTTTCACTCTTTAGGCCATTGCTCTGAGCTGTGAAATCTTTCCCAGGAAACAATTTCAAAACAGATCAGTAAACACACAAGGTGAGGTACAAGTCATACAGCAGTAACAACATAAACCCCATTTACACTAGGCTAGTCCAGAACGTGATGTGATTGGATAACTCAACAAACTATCTCACGTGGCCACTTGTGATCAGATTACCTGAGACAGATCCTAATACTAGATCTAAACAAAGCCAAGTTGTTGGCTAGTGCAGATATAGAATCACTCTTCAACAACATCTAATGCTCATTGTGCCCTGCTGATGTGCATGCTCTACCCTTCCTTGCAGATCAGAATGACAGAACGAGAACGAGTGATCTTTTTTCTTCTCTATCTTTCTCCCTAAAGAATTTAGCGTATGACATTGTGTCTGGAGCCGGTGACTTCAGAACTGGGCCCTAAGGGGTGGAAGACCATCTGTTCCTGCGTCATTTTGACTCCTTCCTGTTGCTAGCATCTTTCTGAGGCTTTGTTGTTTTGCACTTGTGTAGGAAATACTTGTTGGTGGTGTTCTAATATGTTTAATTGTGTTTAGTCTACTGTTTGAGGGTCTGCAATAAGGAGCATAGGAAGAATCTTATTCATGATTATTATTCATGATTCATAAATATTAATTAGATATGTGATGTGATGTAAGCCAAAACTCTTAAAATATAAACATTGTTTCCCACAAAGTATGTGGGGGGAAAAACTTTATAACTTTTATAAAGTTTAAAATTTTTTTAAAAAGTTTAAAAGTATATAATGCATAAGGTTGGAAACTATCTAACCTTTTGGCAGTTTTTTTAACGATCCCTGATATCGTTACGCGTACGGACTCTTATTTAATTCGAACGCTAAACCGTAACAGATGTTCCAGTAAATATTATATTATATATATTATATCCTGGGAAACAAAGATCAAACTGTTCTAATGGCTTAAAACTGCTCTCCAGAAACCAAGGTACTGCTGAGCTCTTTTTCCATTAGGAAGCTGGACGATTCCCATGTTTACACTTAAGGGTTGTGCTGTATATGTCATGTTCCTTCTTGTGCCCCTTATTCCCCCACATGACGAACAAAACATGTTCAATTTAGTTTTGAGGAATGTAATAAATAATAGAGGGGAACCATTATTAGTGGGGGTGCTGGTATTTTGCCTGTGGTGAAACGTGTGTATCCCATAAAGGTTACTCTGTAGTGGGGTAAACCAGAGCTGATAACATTTAGAATTGATCCAGAGACTTTATGTAACTGTGATTTTCTCAACGCCAGCGTGGCAGATTAACGTTGCAGTGATAATGGCCTCGTAACGTTGCTGTTAGTAATGCTATTATAGGCTCATAAAATGAAGCTCAATAAACAAGAGAAGACTAGGAAGTCTTTAGTGGAGATATTGTAAGACTTAAATTACAATTAAAATCATCTTGTTATGTTTAAAGCAGATTAATCAGTTTTAATCATGTGGAATTTTAGCATGCACAAAAATGCCAGTTGATTAGCCCTGGTAATGATGTATTGTATTTTCTTCATTGTCTCCTGCGTCCACTTCTTTCTATGCACTCTGTGCCGGTAGATTAGCCCGCAGGAATGAAAACATTCCCCGTTCAGTTGCCTCAGTCGTGGCTCTGCCTGCTCGCTTTTGATCTTACTGTAAGTCACCAGCATTGAACATGCCTGATTTTGAACAAAGAACTTTTTCATTTAATTCTCCCACACTGACAATGATTCTAAAGCAGTCGTCAAGGCAACATGGAGTAAAGGGAGAGGCTGATAGAGACACAGCAGCTTGCAGGAATGAGTATTCAAACTCCAGCACAGTTCTGTCTAAATTCCAGCTCATTATCCACAACTAGAAGGCCCATGTAGGAGGATGAGACATGGACTTCTGGGAGTGAGTGGGGAAATGGAAGGGAGGGGGTAGGGTTACTTCGGCCTGACAAAATTGAAGTACGGTTTGTAATTGTTTTTTACAGCCTAGAGGAGGATTATGTCAATGTCAAGAGCGAAAATGATGACGGTGCATTAGCTGGACACACAGTGAATGTTTATGTGATAGGTGGGCTGGGGTAAAGAGAGACTTTAAGATATGAAGAGTCATTTTAACAACATGGGGGAAGGATTTAATACTATCTCGGCCACATTCTGCTTGCTAAGCAAGCATCACTTTTACTGTTGTTTATAGGATTAGGTATCTGAACACGCTCTCTACATACACCCTGTGTATTAACCGTCTGTGTGTAACTATATAGTTTATCCTGCATTGTTTAAAAGCTGTGTTCCGGTAGCTTAAATGCTAAAGCATTAGTAATGCCAAGGTCATGGGTTCGATTCACAGGGAATGCATGTATTAATACAATGTATAGCTTGAATGCACTATGAGTCACATTGCATAAGTGTCTATCAAATATATAAATGTAAAGTATCATAGACTTGCACTGAAGGAGCTGAAATATTTAGCAGGCAGAATAGCATAGAGACTTGCAAATTGGCTTTTTTTGACATGATCCAGAAGCAACTACTCATCAAAGCCCCAGAAACCACCTAAAAGACCTTGGCAAACGCATAGGAATGTGTTGGAAACACTCATTCACCTCATCAACTTTTGCACAGGTAAGCACCACTTTAAAGTTTTTTCAGAAAGTGTAAAACAAACCTAGTTTATTGTCTGCAGTCACCTAACTGCAAGAAGCTTCAACGTCAGTTTGAAAATGGCAATATCTTCAGTCTACAGCAAGTTACTATTTTTATCATCTTCCTTAAAGCAATTCTACATATGTGACTAGTCACATAAAATTCCCTTTTCATTTAAAATAAAAGAATAACTTTTTCCTGTTAAGTTCTGTTGAAGTTAAATTGCCTCACATTCAAAATACAATTTAACCAATATCTTATTCTTCTTGTATTATAGATCATTGACTAGCTGATGGAAACTGTTAAACAGCTTAAAAAAAGAAACAGCTTTATTACTTGTCTAATAGCTTCATGGGAGATTAAAAACTTCCTGATCATAATTTGGTTTGACTTACAGAAGACCCAATGTGCATATTGTCTATCCCATATAAAAACTGTCTATCAAATAGAACATTCCTGTAACAACATATTGTTGAACTAATCTCTAACCTGACCCTGATGTTTGGTTTATGATTGGTTTATAAGAATGTTGTTCTAGAAGCAGCAAAGGATGTTGATGTTCTGTTTGTGTAAATCACAATGTGCAAAAAGTGTGCTTGAATCTTTAGGTCAGCTTAACATAAAAGTTCATATGTTTTCAAAGGTGCCACTTCTTTCTTTAACCGATTTTAGTAAATGAAAACTACGGATAAGTCTCTTTTCATTTACAAATGACAGTTCCTTTTCTCTCCTGACTCGAGACAATAAAACAGGTCAATAAAACCCCATGTTTTATTTCTCTCTGCCAGGTGGTGAAATTAATTAGCCTGAAAAATGAACTGCCTTGTAACATCACTTAGTTTGGAGAACTGCAGGGGGGCCTGTGTAAATATTGTCAGCAACAAGATGGCTTCTCCAAGCCTGTAAAGCTTTCCTCTTAACGCTCAGCAATAGCTTCGCCACAGCTGATGTCAAGGCAGGCGAAGTCACCCTTTTTGAAAGGCTTTTGATGGTGTTAAAACGCTAAACCATTTCAATCTTTTATTCCTCTCAGGTAGCCATTATATTTCAGGAGACTCTACCCAAGAAGTAGTCTTGTGCACAGCCAGGCGATTTCTACCCCATTTACAGTCCTTTTATGTTCCCCCTCCCCATTCAGATGTCCTGATTTCACACCTGCTGTTTTCTGCATGCTGCATCACACACTGAAGATGCTGTGTAGAGCGCAGGAGAACCCTCTTCCTGTCAAAATCCTATTGAACTGATATTGGTGCATCTGAGATCGGAGGAGGAGTTAAGACTGATTGTTTTCTGTCAAATCTTATTTGTCCGCTTTGGCTCTGAAATGTCATTTACACTATTTATGTACTTTGAGCACTCGCAAATAAAGTCAGCATTTTTCCAGCTATAATTGTGCATGTATATGATGACTTTGTGATGGCTGTGTATTTAAATCCACAATCTTTGCGTGCACAATTGTACGAATGAAAAGGTTGACTGAACAGATGCTTCTGTACTTTGAGGCATAGAAGAACTGCCACAAATACTGTTAAAAGCACCATGCGCTTACATACACTGTGAAATGACTGCTCCTCAGACCACTCCTCAGTTGTTCTTATTTATAAAGAGAAACATAAAAGTGCTCCAGCTGGTTTATGAAACAGGCCTTCAGA